>JAGFPH010009573.1:7556-27018 GCA_018207615.1 Philaenus spumarius | reverse complement strand
AGATAGGATGGAAGAAAATTCAAATAAATTAGAGGCTAAATTAAAACAAAATTCAGAACAATTTGATGCTAAGTTCAGAGAAAATGCGGATAAATTAGAATATTTAAATGAACAAATTAAGGAAAGTTCAGAACAGATGCTTGAGGTAAAGAACGAATTAATAACCAAGTTTGATGAGAAAATAGAAAGTAAACTTACAGAATTTAGGGAACAAATGTTAACAAGTTATGACACACTCGAGAAGGATATTAAAGGAAACTATCAGAAACTGGAGGACAAGCTAATCGAACAAACTGACATTACTAAAGGAGAAATATTGAACTTAAAATCAGATTTAAATGAACAAGGAAAGCACATAATAGATTTAGATAATTTGTTTGAGAATAAAATGAAGGAAATGGGAAACAATATAGACAAGGTTAGAGAAAGGCTAAATGAAACAGATGAGAAAGTTGAAAAGTATAAAAATGCAGGTGGTAGTACACAAGTACTATACGTTAGTTGTGAAAACTCGAATAATGCAAATATACCAAAATTTGATGGGAAATCGAGCAACCCAATAGAATATTTGAAGCAAATGACACGGTATATAATAAAAAGTCAAGAGAAATGTATCAGAGAAAATAGAGAGATTTCAACAGTTAGAGAGTTAATAGATCTATCAATGGAAGGTAATGCAGCAAGATGGTGGCAGATTGTTAGAGAAGAAATAGACAGCATAGAGAGATTTAGAGAAAGGCTAATAGAAAAATACTGGAATGATGAAGTACAAAATGGAATAAGGAATAGGATAGAAGTAGAGAAGTATAGGCCAGATGGTAAATTAAGCAGGGCAGAATATTTTATTGAAAAGGTCATATTAATGCGGAATTTGACACCGACACCATTGGAAGACGAAGTTGTTAGAAGACTAGCAAGACATTTTGACGACAAGATAAGAGATGCTAGGAGGATACAGAATATAAATACGATCAGGGATATGGAAAGGTTCTTGAATGAAGAAGATATAGAAGAGAGAAACGAACTAGTCAGGAAAAATGAAGAGAACAGAAGGAAATTCATCATTGATACTTCTGTATTTTACTATTATTCTCCTCTTGCACCGCTAGTCAATTAAGAAAGTCCATTTTTTTTAATGATCTTAAGAGGCCCGTAGAAGATAAGTTTATTTTGAATGGTTTGTATATCATTGTGTTTTGGCCATTCATAGCTTTCTCCTAGGCCTTGCTTAAGGAACTTAATTTTTGTGTAGCCTTCATCAGGGAAATCTAGGACACGCCCTAAATACCAATTTAGATCATAGTAGATCGCATAGTACTTCTCAAGCTAAATTGATATCTTTTCATTTTCAGCAATAGACTCATTCAGATTCAGAGAAAGGAGAATCATATCCTTCCATATATTTGACTTCTGTGTCTGTATCAGTAGAATCGCCATATTTAAGCCTATGAAGGCCTACTTTTCTTAATATTTTTCGACTTTTTTTCTTCCATAATTTCCAGTTTCCGCTTGGCTTTAATCTTCCTTATTTTTTTCCTTTCTTCTTTTTTTAGCTTTTCTTGTTCCTTTTTCCTAAGTTCTTCTTCAAGGCGGGTTTTTTCTGGTGTACTCGTCCAAATTCTGCTTTTTCCTTTTTTACGAGCAGATTTAGCAGCATTAATGGCGGCGACAGCAAGAGCTTGTGGATAAGGCCTAACTAGTTCTGGCCCAGGTGATTTTTGATCTCCAGAACAAGAGGGTCCAGCTTCATTTCCTTGAAAGAGTTCTGAGCAGGTTGGGAGTTGTGCAGTAACTGCAGTTGAGATAGGCCTAGCTGGACTAGATAAGTCAGTTTGGCTATGAGGCGTAGTAGGCCCAGAATAAATATAATCTTCGTCTGTAAAAACAGATCTGCTGAAAGGCCAAATGCCGCACTCTTTGAAACTAGAAATAATGTTTTTCCTAGTAAAGAACAAATCATAGGCTACGGCATCCAATGCTGGGAGGTCGTGAATCGCTATCTTCTTCCCTGAATTCTCAACAACCAATCATTTTGTGTGGTCGCAAGGTGCCTTTTGAATGAGCCAAGAACACAGAATCAAGGGGCTGGAGGCGATGACATGATGACAATACAGTGTGGCGGTATTGTTAAAATAATAATACCATTTTTCCTAACAAAATAGCATTTAAATGGCAATGCGTTTCGTGGTTATCCATAATGAGCAGTATGGGAGAATCTTTAGTACAATTAGTGTGCTTAATTAAATGATTGAGAACATCAATAAACAATTCGTTAGTCATCCATCCACTTGAAGGAGAGTTTGCTAAACCAATACTTCCAGGAACAGATCCGTTCATGAGAGTGTCGTGCAATCTAGTTCGAGGAAATATGAAGACAGGAGGCACTGTGTTTCCAGTAGCACTGATAATCGCACACATTGTTATCAAACTGCCCCTTTCTCCAGATGAGATCTGGCCTACCTGCTTTGCTCCCTTATGTGCAACAACCTTTGGGGCTTGAACGACGGTCATCACTCCCGTCTCATCGAGGTTGTAGATTTTGTCAGGAGTGAACTTATACTTTTCATACACCTGTGCCAAGTTATTTTGAAATGTCTCAACATTTTCCTTGTTAAAATTTACAGTTCTTGCCAAACTGGTATTTTCAGGTTTTCGTAAAGAGAGTTTGTTGTGCCTCTTCATGTACCCTTTCATCCATTCCACTCCGGCTCGCTTCTTTTCTTCCCAATGTTTAGTACACCGCCCTAAGTGAGTTGCATACTCATATGCAAGTGTTCTTATGTGAAAGTATGTTAAGCCGTAGTGCATGGATGACGATTTTATTAAATACTCTTCCAGTAAATTTTCCTCTACCTCGGAAAATACCTGATTAGAGGAGTATTTTGAAGCAAATTTCTTGATTGGTACAGAAAATTTTAATTGGGTACATGAATGAAACTGTAGTGCCAGATTTCTATCATGAGAAAAGGGAACCGCATCCGAAAACATTTTTGAATGCTTTGGAAATGTTAAATAAATGTAGGCAAGATAAATGGGAATTTAAAAAGGTACTAATTAGGAAATATTTTAAAGAAGAGGCAGAAATTTGGTTTGATGTTAATAATGCAGAGTGGAAAGATTTTACAGAATTTAAGGTAGCTTTCTTGAATAGATTTTGGTCTCAGGACAAACAAGAGAATTTAAGGGTAAAAATAATGTTAGGCAAAGTTTATCAAGGACAGACTAGGGACATACATAATTATGTTATTAGATTGTTCCTTCAAACCCAATTCTTAGATCCGCCAATGTCAATGGAAACATTCACGAGACATATAGTCAAACAGTTACCAAATGATTTAAGACTGGTTTTGCTTGCGGCAATGCCGGAAAGTTTAAATAGGTTAGAAAAGATTATCATGGACTGGCAAGAAAGCCAAAAACATGTAGGTGAGGAAAGTAACAATAAAGATTCTGGAATATACAAACATTTTAATGGATATAGGCCAACGTATAATAACGATAGGTTACAAAATAATAATCAAAATAGGTCGCAGTAATATGGCAATAGGCCACAATATGAGAACAATTACAGACAACCCTACAATAGGGAACCATATAATCAAAGGCAAATAAATGGAAATGGATACTATAAGCAAGAATATAGGCCACAGCAACAGCAAAACACACCGAATAGAGATATGAATCGAAATGAAAGCGGACAGATCAAGATGCAGCCAGGTACATCAGACCAAAATAAGGGAAATGAACACAGACAATAATACAATCGGCTGGTATTACATTGTCGAATCAGAGTAAGCCGACAGAAAATAATATTAATAAAATTTTAACGACTGAAACAGTTCAGTATTTATGTTGTAAATTATTAATTAAAGTAATCTCGGCCTACACAAAATCCAGAGCGCCAATGCGATATATCCACGATACTCGACAACTCAATTTAGCATTAGAAATATAAGAATATTATAAAGTCCCATTTGAAAAAAAATTAATAGTAAATATACGAAAGAGAATTGATAAAAGATGTGACAGGTACCCCTCAACTCGTAAATAATTATAAGTAATAAGTAAAGATACTAAATATTAAAGGGTCCATTATCAGCGGACATAGCATAGGCTGGCTAAAGGTACATCGCTGAGAAGACAATTCCTAGTTAGCTAAGGGAGGGGGACGCTAGAGAAACGCATCCGGAGATGCATCAAGTAGTCTGGAAGTGAACGCGTCCGCGATTAGACTCAATATAAATGGGGGATTGATCTTGCTTTGGCCTCATGGCGTAATATTAGTTTTAGGATAATCGGAACCAACAGAGTAGTCGATGTACTTTAAATGGTTCAATAAACGTTTAAATCGATCGTGAGTTTACCGCTTCTTTAACGAACCTTCTCGCCACCACCCATCCTGACAACGCACTTACGTCCGCAAGAGGATAGAAGGCACAGCCCGACCAGGGAAAACGCCATCGCTGGAGGAGCCGGACTGGCAGCGAGGGTCCGTTACAACTGGTGTCGAGAAGTGGGATTCTTCAGGAAAAAAGGTAAAACTTTATGGTCTATTTTTCTTTCAAAAATAATTTTTACTAAGTAACAGATTTTTTTGGAAAGTTTTAAATTTATATAATAAATCGAACAAATTTTTTTTAACAATGTTTGACTAAATACAGTAATTAATTATTAATAAATAAAAAGTTATTAATAAAAATACAGAAAATCATGCATGATAGGCTAGAAAATTTTTACTAACGTAAACGATATGCGATAGTCAACTACGCATAAAGGAAAGGCATAGTATTTGGGGCAGCTAATGCTAAACCAAATCGCTACTGGACAAATTCTAAAGTTTACGGGAGTAAAGGTTTTACGTAATTTAAGATATAAAATGTGTTTCGCGGAAAAATGCTGAGTAATATTGGGTACACGCGTCACTAATGACAATAAAAAAGGTTATGTGAAACAATTATTGTTTATAAAATTAATAAATAGGATTTAAATTAATAAAATTAATAACTGATACAAAATACAATACTAAATTACAATGGCGGACCAAATACCACTAGACGGTGTAGACTATTCGGTACAGGGGGCGTTTGATTTACTAAACCAAAGATGGAGGCAGACGACGGAAATAAATGAAACGTTAAGGGGGGAATTAAGGCAAGCAGTAACATTTAATGAAACTTTACAAGAACGATTGGCTGCGGTAGAAAGTAATGAAATGGAGGTATCTAGGTTAGTAAATGAAACGGTACACTTGTCAGATGTACATTTAGAGCTAGTGTCAGGGTTACCAAATTTCACGGGGGATAAACCGGGAGAATCGATTACAGACTTTTTGCAAAAGATAGAAAATGCCGCGGACATTAGTAACTGGGACATTACACGAAGAATGAAAATTTTAAAATTTAAATTGCTAGGTACAGCGTTGGAATTTGTTCAGGATGATGAGGGATGTAAAAATGCGACGACGTTTCGCGAATTAGCAGGGGCACTAATGGGTCAATTCTCAACGACTCCAGATTTGTATTACAGGGATCAGTTAGATCTGTTGGTTCAAAAGAAGTACGAGACAGTAAATGATTTTGGAAATAGGGTAAAGAAATTGAATAATAGGTTAATGTACGAGAAACAAAAAAATAATGAGAAAGTTAGCAAATATACGGGAAAAAAGGCTGATTTAAGGGGTATGTCAGTATTTCTAAAAGGATTAAGAGGGGAAATTGCAGATTTGACTAAAGAGAAAAATCCAACGTCTTTTGAGGAAGCTATAGACATTGCTACAGAAATGGAAGAATTAAAACAATACGTAAGGGACAAAGGGGTAGAAGTAAAACTGGTAGCAAATGAATCAAATAATAATAAGGGTGATAATACATTTTGTAACAACTGTAATAGGCAGGGACATACGTATAATGAGTGTAGATTTGTGAGACAGAATTATAGAGGTTTTGGAACACCGAGGGGATATCAAGGTGCACGACAGGTGCCGCGGTTTTTACCACCACAATCGCAACAACAATATAGACACCCCAACGCAAATCAGCAAAGTAATATACACTACAGGGGAAATTCGTTTAGGGGAAATGGAAATTTCAGGGGACAATATTCACAGAGTCAACCACAAAACTTCGATAACAGATTTAGTAACAGTTTTAATAACGGAAGATTTCAAAACAGGGGATTTAATTTTTCACGAGGAAATTATCACAACACAGGAAATAGGGATTATTACTCCACGAACGGACAACAGAATAGGCCACCATTTCAGGCAAACGGGGGCGACCAGGCTAGCGGAAACAATGTTTTAAACTCAAATGGGGTGGGGCAAAGCGCCGTCACTCACTCCAACCAGCAATAAATAATTTTAAGGGATCGGCGCACAAGATGGTACCAATAAATAGAACAGAAGGGGTTTACAAAAACAATGATGTGTCAATTTTAGCAAAAATAAACGGCAAATGGGGTAGAGCTTTGATAGATACGGGAGCAGAAATAAGCCTTTTGAACCAAGATGTAGCTACGAACATTTTAAAAAATGATGAAATTATAGTAGCAGGGGTGACTGGAAATATTTTGGATATCTTAGGTACACAAATCACAGAAGTTTTTTATAACGAAAACAATTTTATTAAAGTTAAATTTCACGTATGTAAATTACCACTGGAATATGCTGCAATTTTAGGAAATGATATTTTGAAGGCTAACAAAGTAATAATTGACTTAAATGAAAACACAGTTACAATAAATAAAAACAAAGTAATAATGATGGGATTTGGGAAAATAGAAACTAATTGGCCCATAATCACAAACGACAAAAATAGTAACTTACATAAAATTGTGAAGGATAACGCTTCTAAATTACAAAAATTTCAAGGGAAAATAAAATCAAATTTCAGGCAAAACAATAAATCTAAATCTAAATTATTACCAAAAGGCACTAAACCATCAAAAGATGAAATTTTAAAAGGTCAGAACGAACATTTGGAATATATTCGAAATGAACACGAAAAATTAGGCCAATCGAAAGAAGAAAAACGTGAATATAATTTATTTTGTAAAACAGATACACAAATACCAGCACTAAGTGAAGTCATGGTTAAATTTACAATTAGAGGATCCAAGAATAAAAATTTTGCTAATCCTAAATATACTACAGAAATATTAAATCATGACGCAATAATAGAACCGATTGAAAACCCGCCATTTAATATTTTGTGCGCCAGGACTTTAATAAATTTACAAAAACCTAGGACGTGTTTTGCAAGAATTTGAAATATATCAGAAAACGAGATTAACTTAAAAAAAGGGAACTTTACTAGCCACATTAGACACAGAAATAGTAACAATGGAGGGGTCATGTAAAGTAAATATGATTTCAGAACAAAATTATAAGGGTTGTGAGTATGGAACTTCACAATTAGAGTCTGATATTGAAAGGAAGTTACAACATTTTCCAGAAAAAGAAAAATTAGAATTTTCAAACATGTTATTTTACTATAAAGATGTATTTAACAATGAGAATAAACAATTGTCCGCTATTAAAAATTTAGAATACCGTATCGACACAGGGTCAGCCAAACCAATTTATGTACCACCACATAGGATTCCGTATGCGCAAAGAAGTGTAGTTAGGGAATTAGTTGACGATCAATTGAAAAAGGGTATAATAGAGCATAGTTACAGCCCTTGGAACAGCCCTCTAGTTTTGGTAAAGAAAAAATCATTGAATGGGGAGGTTAAGTACCGGTTTTGTGTGGATTACAGGAAAATAAATGAAGTAATAACACCGGATAAACATCCTTTGCCTAGAATAAGTGAGACAGCAGATTTATTAGGCGGTTCCAAGTATTTTTCAGTAATTGTCATGCAGGCAGGATTTCACCAAATTAATTTAACAAAAGATAGTCAAGAAAAAATTGCGTTTTCTACGTCTTGGGGTCATTTTCACTATCGCAGACTTCCATTCAGCCTTAAGATTGGGCCAAGTGCTTTCACACAAATTATGAATAATATCTTAATACGTCTCAGAAATGAAATTTGTCTACTTTATCTCGATGACATAATATGCTTTAGCAAAACCATGACAGAACACATAAATTCATTAGATAAGATTTTTGCCAGGTTTAAGGAATCAAATTTAACAGTAAATTTAGAAAAATGTAAATTTGGAGTACAGGAAGTTAACTATTTAGGATTCTTATTAAATGAAACCGGCATAAGGCCAGATGAAAAGAAAATAGAGGCGGTAAAACACTTTCCTATACCACAAACAGTTAGGAATGTTCGGCATTTTCTCGGCTTGGCAGGGTTTTATAGAAGCCACATAAAGGATTTTTCAAAAATTGCAAGACCATTATTTGATTTAACTAATGAAGGTATAAAATTTAAATGGACTACTGACTGTCAGACAGCATTTGAAACATTGAGAGATAAATTAATTACAGAGCCAATACTTAAATATCCAGATTTTACAAAAGAGTTTATTTTAGCAACAGATGCATCAAAAGAAGGGTTAGGATGTGTTTTATCTCAGGAAATCGATGGCAAAGTTCACCCGATTGCTTTCGCTAGTAGAGTGTTACATAATGCTGAGAAAAATTATGACGCGTCTACTCTGGAGATGTGTGGGGTTGTATGGAGTTGTAAACTTTTTAGGCCATATTTGTTAGGGATAAAATTAAAAATCATAACAGATCACAAAGCATTATGCTATTTAACTTCTTTAAAGGACCCAACAAGTAAAATTTTACGATGGAGTTTAAACTTGCCGGAATTTGATTATACAATAGTGCATGGACCTGGAAAATTACATACTAATGCAGATGCTTTAAGTAGAAATGTAGGGCTAACTAATGTGAATTTAGTACAGAAAGAATATTTGCCAATAATAGACTTAGATGAAATTAGGAAAGCACAAATAAAAGACGAGGAATGTCAAATTTTAAAATCACGTAAAAATTATAAAACAAGCCCAGAAAAAGTAATCTATTTTCAATCAGGAATCGAAAAATTAATTGTAATACCAAAATTATTAAGAAATAAAGTAATTGCATTACATCACGACCTAATTACGGCAGGGCATGCGGCGGTTAAGAAAACGTTGTGTAGAATAAAACAAAAATTTTATTGGCCTAATATGGAGGGTGACGTCAAGAATTATGTCCGCGCTTGTAAGTCTTGCGCTCAGCGAGTTGATTACGGTAAATCAAAAGCACCTTTGGGTGATGTTTTTACAGAACCAGACTTACCATATAAAGTAATAGCTATGGATATCGTGGGACCTTTACCAATTACTAAAGATAAAAACAGATACATATTATCAGTAATAGACCATTTTACACGACATGCAACATTTATTCCAATAATAGAACAATCAGTAGAGGTCATAGCCAAGGAATTAATGTCAAAAATAATATGTCTTTACGGAATTCCAGAAATTATCATAACTGATAGGGGTTCAAATTTTACTTCTGAATTAATGCAAAACTTATGTAAATTACTAGGGATTAAACGAATTTTGACAACACCGTATCATGCAATGGCCAACGGACGTGCTGAACGAACACATAAAACAATATGTAAAATGTTATGTCATTTTGTCAATAATAATCAAGACAATTGGTCAGAAATTCTACCGTACGTAACTTTAGCATACAATACACAGGTACATGAAATGACAAATTATACACCTTTTGAACTACTCTATGGACGTAAAGCTAGTATACCGTTAGAATCAACATTGAAAATTACTGAAGACACTTTTATTTATGACAATTATATAGAAAACGTTAGATCACATTAAAGCGAGGCATATGGTAAAATGAAATTATATCAATCAAACCAATTTGACAAACAAAGGAAAAATTATAACAAAAATACTAAACAAAATCAATACTCAGTGGGACAATACGTGTATTTATATACGCCTGCATTGAAACGACACAGAGTAAAAAAATTAACTAAACTTTGGCGTGGACCATTCGAAATTTTAAAAGTTATGTCAAAATTTAATATAATGTTAAAGGTCAGAAATCGTGAAGTATTGGTTCATGTAAACAGAGTTAAACCATGTTTGGAAGTAAGTAATGGCAAATTGCAGCCAAAAAGTAAGAAAACTAAGGAAAATAGGCGGTTAAAAAATGCTACAAGCAACGATCTAGGACAAAATTTAGGAATATTGACCTTAACAACGGATACCACAGATACAACAGCTACGAACGCCACTAATGATGTAACTATACCTGATATTCATGCAGCCAGTACAAGTGCCATAGTACCAGCGCTCATACAATCGCAAGGTAGGCCAATTCGTATTAAAAAGAAACCATCTCGTTTGCAAAGTTTTGATTTATCGTAAAAAGACAAAGACAGAAAAATTACAGAATATGTTCATTAATATAAATATAAATAAGTATAGTTAAGGAGTGACAGAAGTGCAACTTCAATGTATCATGGTGAATAGGTAACTATATGGGACCTGAATTAAATAATGGAACACCCTTTATATGAACACAACACTGTAGAGATTCGTTTAAATTGTAATTATAAGAGAAAAATTTAAATTTTAACAGTAATGATGTAACATGGAATGATAATAATAATTAATTAAAATTAATTAAAGCTTCAAAAAGAAATAAACTAAATATAAAGTTTTTGTTAGGCTAAATGGTTCAATACATTCAATCGGGACAGAAAACAGGCAGAGCTACATAGACTCGCGGAGTGACGGATGTTATCAAGTTACTTTGCTGACTCCGTAAACAAACGCTCGACTATGAGACCTTGATGCAAGTTTGTAACGCTATTTAACATGGGACAGGAACAAAAACTTTGGAATAAATTGATTTTAAAGTACTTTATACATAAAATAAAAACAAAATACACTTAGATAATGTTATTAAACATTATTAGGCATCGTGTAAAATTGTTTTAAGTAAAAATATTCTTTTTTTTTTCAATAATTAAAAATAAATAACGTTTTTGGGGGATATAAAATATTACTAACCTTGAAAAATCAACGATGAGCAGTGCTGCTGGGACTTTGCATAGCTTGAATTGCCATGTAGGGTTCAAAATTGAATTAAGTAGGTTTAGAACACATACTTATATGACAAAGTAAAGGTGTAAATTCTCCTGACGGCATAAGTGTCTCAAAAAGGTGATCAGAAGGACACATAGGGTCGTAGACTAGAAGAGTCCTTAGGAAGGTTATCTTTGTTAAGGGTTAAGGGTAGAATAATGATTAATTTTTTATCTAGTAAATAAAGTTTTTTTGTACTATTACAAAATTTAATAAAAGTTAAAAGTAATTCATAAATGTTTTTAAGGAAATGTTTTAATGAAGAATAAATTTTTGGTTTTATAAACATTTGTAGCTAAGAAACTAAAGGATTTGTATGCTGTGTTAAACTAAAAGGGTGATTCATAAAATTTGACTTTCACGCATAAACAAATTCAGAATAGTTAATAAATATTGGAGTTCAAATGGATATAGTTTTAAATATTGAAATGTTTTGTCTATTAAGTATGAAATAACATAATAATGAAGGAAAATAATAAAATGGGGTCAATAAATATTGAAGAAAGGATAATTTTTTTGTATGCACTTAGAAAAAAAATTTGGAAATGAAGAAAATGTTAAGTTTTTTAATCGACGAGTATTGAAAAATAGTTAATAGTAAAACTGGAAGTTAAGATGTATAATAAATGAGTAGTCTAAGAACGTTTGTAAAATAAACTATTTTTTTTTATAAAAGAATATTTCACAGTTATGAGAAGGTCTATAATTGAAAGAGTTAAGTGGAGTTAGGACTTGTTTAAAATGGAATTAGGGCAATTCCAGTACTGATAAGGAAGAAAGATATTTAAACGTGTTGTAGGAGTACTTACAAATAATATGGTTTTGTTTATGAAATAGGGTGAAAAATGATAAGGTATAATATAAAATACAAATAAATAATTGTACAAGTTTATACAAGTTGGTAGTTGAAGCGTGTGAATGTTATTTGGATTTGTTGGAATGAATATACACTAATTTGAACTTTGTCTTATATAAGGGGTGTACAACCCTTCTTAATTTCCGGCACTTTTGCCACATTTCTACGCTATCCACCTTAAACTTTTTCACACTTCTAGACAATGTAATTTGAATAGTCCGGACAATAAGTTTAAATAAAATAAATTTGTAATGTTTTTTTTTGCTAATTCGATATTGGTATGAATGAATGAATATAAATGTTTAAGGTGAATATTAATCTTTGATCTTGAATATCGATAAATATTGTATTATGATTGTTTGTATATAATTTAAATAATAAATGAATAATGCGAAGATGTGGTGATTTGTCACACGTAAATCGAAGTAGTGCTACTTCGTTAAAAATGTGTAATAAATGGGAAAAATGTAAATCATGTGATCGACGAATATTCTTATGTAAAAAAAAGTGAGATTATACAATAATAGTGCGACGTGCTAAACAGTTTAAGATGAATCAAAACATTAAGATATGGACAATTTATTAATTATGATTGTACTACGTTAAGTAGAAAAGTGTGACGAATAAATATGTTTTATGATGAGATTAATAATGAGGTGATAAATGTGACATATTACGGTTATTGTATTTATGTTGAAATAATAAGTAATGCGGATTAAATAAATAACTATTTAGATATAGTCGACGACGGAAGACGTCAAAGAATGTCTTCGAAATAATTATGTATTTCAAACATGTGCGAATAAGAGGTTTTATACAGGAATTGTATGAAATGTGGATTTTACATCAAGGAATTGAGTAAAATAATTTACAAATGCGATATGAAGCTACTTTTAATGTTAGGAAGGATGTAGACGAATGGTCTAGATACGTTAAATGGCTAGGCTATTCGTTGATTTCAAGTTTGAAGTCTTTATAAACTTCATTAGATTAATCGAAAAAGGAAGAGCGATCTCCTCGAAAGCGAGCCAATGTGATGAGAGGTCACAAAAAGGGGGGGGTGAGTTATAATAAAATTGTTAAAAATATATTAGCTATTAACGTCATGGGGTACAAAGCAAGATTATTTTTTAAGTTTCAATTATAAATTATATATTGCATTTTCAATGTAAGTCAGAAGTGCCGACTAACGTGTAGCTTCAATATTATTCAGCAAACGTGGATAAATTAAGTTGAGTCATAATATAAAAAGGTTCATAGAATTAATTGTTGATGTAAGAATTTGTCACGAGTGATTCAAAATTAACAGGATGTCGCAAAGCTGACATGCTGGGAATTATAGCAGTCTAGAAGTTGACAGGAAAACTGTGCACGTGCAAAAATGTGCAAACTTGCTAAACCATTGCTCGACTATACAGTTTTAATTTCACATTAACTAAGCGGGTACAACTTGAAATCTCAGCTAACTTAGAATCAGAGGAGGGGGTAACTGTGGATAATCCACCATATTATAGTTAAACTCTATAAGCCTTGTTATCTTACGTTGTTGTTTATCTTACTTTAATTTTCAAATGAAGTTAATACGAATTAATATATTATTAATAATGTTCTTAACAGTAAAAAAAAAATAATAAGGGAATAGTTTTTGAAAGATTAACAGATGTATTAGTAACAAGATCTGAGTGGACAATTGTGATAGAATTTAACATTTCAAAATAAATAGATGAAAGTATATGGTTGAATGAAGCAGTAGTAACTGAAGAAATTTTTTTTAAAAAATAAACTAACAAATGAGTCATGAGGGGATTTGGAAGAGATGAATAAATTTAATTTAAAGGGAGTCAGGTTAGATAGGTTACTTCTGCACATTCAATCAAAGAAAGAAAATAATATTAAAATTATTAGAAATGTCAGTTGGACAATGTATGGAGTATGTAGTATGATAACAAAAGTGTTAAGATATTATGTATACAAAAAAATATCATGTTTAACAAATGGAATATTTAGATGTTGTTTAGATTCTCAGAAAACAAACAGAAGTACAGTGATAAATATTGGACATAAAGAAGAAACACAATTGGATCTACGGGACTTAAGGATTACAATGTGACCTGCGAAGGCAGTCCCATAAGCAGACATGAGTAGAGATATTTCTGTTAATCTAATTTTGTTTTACAGGTTTAGAAAGAAAGGGTTAAATTTTCTTTGAATTAGAAGTATAAACAAATAAGAATAAAGTAACAAGTTTCACATGAATGAAAATAATATGTCATAAAAGAAAAAGTTAACTTATATAATGAAATAGTAGGACAATGAAATGAAACCAAGTTTAAATTATTTGCATAAAGGGATGAATGAAGAAACCTGTCCCAAGTGAAATATCAGAATTGCTTCACAATGCATGATACAGTAGCGTTTAAAACAAAGGGGAATAATAGACAAGAAATTTTTTATTGCACCTAATCAAAAACTTGCAGAATTTTTTTTTTCTAAAGAATATTGCAATTTTGGAAATACAGGTTTCAATTCATGGTTCTACAGGTAATGATGGGTTTTAATTTTTTTTTAGAAAATGTTATAAAAGTATTTGAGATAAACGTAAATGCAATTAAATTGTTTTAATGATAACAATGAAATCTGTGAAATTTCTAAAAAGTTTGTTGAATGGAATGAGTAATTAAAAATTTGAAATATAAAGAAAAATGATATGTTATCATGTAAATGGCCTTTTACTCATCATAACTGTTTTTTGTTAATAGTAAAATAATGAGGTGTGGAGAGAGGGAGTCGATCCTGAGCATATATATGAGAGACAGACACAATCACATTCTTGCTACCATGTGGGCGACTTACGAGTTTGGAACTGACCAACCAAACTGCTGTTGGAATCTCCATCTGCTGTGAGATAGAATCCAACGCACTCTAACAAACAACAGCCACATGAGTACAATTTTACAAATATAATGATTAAAATGAAGTGCCTGTGGAAAGTTTTACAGTTTTATATGTTATACCAAATTCTAAGTACACTTTTAAGCTATAAGCTATATTTCTATTGATTAATAAAATAAGTTGAATTTATGAGGATGTGATGGGTTTGCAATGTTAAACAAGGATTATTTTTTCTCTTTTATTTTTTCAATGATGTTAAATTAAGAACAATTTTTGGATATACAAACATTAAAATATTTTTTTTCAAGAAAATTTTTGATTTATCACAAGAAATAATAATTGTTGGATACAAAACACTTTTTTTTCTACATAATTACAGTTTTAATTTAAAATATTATTACAAATAAAATATTACATATAGTAATTCGAACTTTCTTTCTAAAATCATCATCATTATTATATGTTCTCATTAAATTTAAATAAGTAATAGTTAGTCTAAGATATATATAATTTATAACTAACCTTAATATTTAAATAAATGTGGATGGATCCGGCCGAAACCCCTAGCCCAAGATCAAATTAATAATTATGACATTAATAATATCTGAGCAAGCCATATATAATTTATTTGTTTAAAGAGTTTGTAGTTATGTGAGAGCCTAATTGAACTTTTGTTGTAGAATTATAAATCCAAATACAAATAATTCTTAACTGATAATCCCATATAAACTATATGAACACTCAGTGAAGGGATTACAGACAATATTTCAAATATAAATTGTTAATTATAATTATTGAATAATTAAAGATTTTTATTGTTATTATTTAAAGAAAGTGAGTATTTATTCTTTATGATAAGCTATTATAAGAACATATAAGTATTTCAGTGAAGGCAAATTAATTGAAATATAAATTATCAAAGGAAATTTAAAAGATTAAACAAATTTATATTATTTAATATTTCAAAATAGTAAAATCCTTTTGTTTGGCACCTACAACGTGTGGCATCCATCCACAAAGAAACAACCTCTTATAAAAAAAAATAGTATTAAATAAAATAAGTTTAATTTTGGCGAACGTTTGAACAAACAAAAAATTGTTTATCATAAAGTACTAAATAATTTTAAAACAATAAATTATAAAATGGAAAAGGACAGTCCATATAATTTGAGACCAAACCCCACACCGAGTAAGAAGGCTAAAGATGCAGGTATCACAATCACATCGTCCGCACGCCAAAAGGAAAATGTAAACGCGGAACTGGAAGAAATTGAAGAAGTATCGTTAAATGAAACGTGTATAGTAAACACTACAGCGGAATCAGAGTATTTACAAACGGGTGAAGAAAGAAGGGTCGATAGTACCGAACAACCTGATCACGCGGAAACAACCGATAAACCGATAAGCGCCGACAATCGTGATGACAATTCACCATTACGGATTGATGCTATTTTTTCAAAATTACAACAACTACAAAGCGGACAACAACAGCTACAGAGCGATATTCAAGAACAGCTTAACCGACACTCACAAGACGTCAGGGCACACATGGACGATTTGGAGGAGAAACTCGGAAGAAGGATGGAAGCTCAAAACCAAGCATTACGGGCAGTGTTACGAGAAGAGTTCCAGACGTAACACAGCGAACTGCGAAAGGAATGCAAGGAACAGAACCAGCAGCTCAGACAAGACATGAAGGACCTCACAGACCAACAAAAAGAGGATATGTACAGTCAACTGAAATCTCGAGACGCAAACCTAAAAGAAGATTGCAACCGTAACACTGATCAAGAGTACGGGCGATTAAAGAGCTCCTTGTCGAATGTTATCGAGCAGACCCAAGAAAAGATGGCTGAGCAACAACAGAGGATTGTACGAGTAGAAGATAGGCTGACGGAACATGGAGGAAAACTTCAGGAGCTAGAGAAAGGGCTGCAGGCGAATCAACCGAATATCTACGTATCCTGCACAGGGTCAACCAACGGAGGATTGGACCTCACTACACCAAATTTTCACGGGCGTGAGCATAACCCTAAAGAACACCTCAGGAAAATACAGCGATATTACGAACGCCATAAAGCTACAGATAATTCACCCGTCACTCCAGAAATGCTGTTCGACATAATAGACGCATGCCTAGAGTCACACGAAGCAAAATGGTGGACGCTCGCCAGAACCGACGTAAAAACGTGGGAAGACTTCCAAGAAGCCTTTGAGCAAAAGTACTGGAGTAGAGAAGTACAAAAGGGAATACGCCAGAGATTAGAAGTGGAACGATATCACCTGAACAGAAGACTTAGCAGAGCAGAGTATTTTAACAAAAGGGTTATAACAATGAAACTCATACAACCGCCAATCGCTGACGAAGAAATTGTTAACTGTCTCGCAGAACATTTTGAGAATATAATACAAGACGCTAGGAGGGTCCAGAACATAACCACTGTAAAAGATTTCGAATTAATGCTACAGAGAGATGATTTACATGAACTCCACAGTAGAAGCAAAGGATCGAGTGCACCAATATCACCTCAACGACAAAACCAGCCTAGATTTACACCAATAGCTGAAGGGAGAAGAGAAACTCCAAACCAACAGTTTAGACCATCAAATCTTCATAATTGGCAACATACACCCCCAGGTTTCACATTCCGACCCAGACAAGGACCGTACACAACAAACCTATGACCATAAGAAACCTACCCGAACAGGAACGACAACCATTACACCCATACAGGAAGCTCAAACGGACAGCAACACAGACCATTTCAACACCCTGATAGAGAACGAACACGACCGCATACACAATTAACGACAACAGCAGGACCAACTAGAGAACGAACACGCGATTACCCAACAAACGAACAACGGAATGTATGCCATGCAGTAGTGGAGAATATTCGGAACACCAATACTACAGAGCCACCCAGGAGCGGGTCATCGCTTCAGGAAAACTAAGGAGCACGGGAGGAACCACCGGCCAAAACAAAGAAACAACACAAGACCAACCTCCATCACGACACTCTGATCCTAGGACCTTGCCTGTGCTACACTTTGACCTCGGAATAAAATGGCCTAAAAACGAATACAATAATCAAAATAACTGGAAAATGGACATTCATAAACACGTTACATGCATCAGCAATCTATTTTGTGATAAGGAATTTCTACTAGAGGAAGACGAACAAAAGCAGGATTTATATACCATCGCAAAAAATATACAAATGCCCGCAGATAGAAATCAAATTAGGCACACACACAGTTTCCGCACTTTAGATACAGGATCGAATATCAGTTGTATATCTGAAGATTGGTTTTTAAAACATAAATACAGTTTAAAACATTATGAAGAGTTACCAGCCACAAATTTATACATTCGGACCGCAGTGGGAGCAAAAAGTAAACGGATTTCAAGGATAATCATGCTGGATGCACAGATAAAAGATCAAAATTTTATTTTACAAGCAATCTTAGTTCCAAATTTAATAAAACACCTTATCATAGGAATGGATTTGATTAGTATAGATAGCCTGTTACAAACATTAAAAGAACATTACCCTGAAGCGGTTGTTGAACTAGTTTCCACGAAAACCAGTATACCTAGGCCTAGGCCTAAAAATAGTGTTAGTGATCACAATTATTACACATCTGACCAGGCTTCGTCCGACAAAAATGTTGTGATAGAAAATATAACATTCCCCAGTGACCTTATTAATCAATTTGTAGAAGGATTGGACTGCCAGCTGGAAGACAATGTATTAGAGTCTTGTGTAAATGAAGCTTCTGGAGGATGTTATTATTATGTTGATCGAGAAGATGAAAGGGAGATGACGTTTAATAGTACTCTGAGTGATCGACCTGAAGATCAAGCTGTTAACAACACCGATTGCAATTACGCAACTGAACAGACTTCATCAAAATCAATAATTGGCAAAAATGCTGAATTTCAAAATATCCTGAAACACAAGACATCACTCTCAAGCGACCAATTTGTCGATCGGTTAGAATGCGAGCTAGAAGACAATAATATTATAGCAGAATCTTCTGTACAAGAGACTTCTGAATGTAATCTTGATGGAAAAACTGTTTCTACGGTTTCTTATAACACAGCTCAAGCTGAAAAAGTGCTGCGTTTGTTGAATAGTGATAGTGAAAATGATAACCCAGACGACCCGGATTACAATCCAGATGAAGATGGCCAAGATCAACCAGAAGAAGAAGCTGTTGGTTTAAACAACAACACTAATGTCGAAACGGGGTTAGGTCAAATAAAAAGGAAGAGAAGACGAAATGCAGATCCCTCTGAATGGAGAGACATCAAAAATAAAAAGCTTCGTGAAATTGGAAAGTCTTATGAGGGGTGGAGCAGAAAAAAAGGCGAAAAAGCTCAGCGAGGGACTGAAAGAGGAGGAAGGACAATTGGACCCCCCCTGTCAAAGTGCGGCCTGTAAAAGGTATGGTGTAAGACAGTGCCAAGAAATATCCGAAGAAGAAAGGAGTTTACTATTCTCTACTTTTTGGCAAGATCTATCTTGGGATCAGAAAATAATTTACGTAGCTTCGCTAGTCAAGCGGGATGTTACAGCAACAACAAAGTCAGACAAATCAAGGAGAGGAAGCACTCTTATGTATACAATAAAAAC
>JAGFPH010009572.1:31955-46096 GCA_018207615.1 Philaenus spumarius | reverse complement strand
TAATGTTCCCTGTAATGGTAGTAGCATGTCTATTGTCCCGTAAGACCTGTACTGCACGGTGAACGTTGGAATCGAGTGTAGGTAGTGTTTCAGAAACGTAAACAGTATGCAAAAAATGTTTTACCACTTAAAAATTAAAAGACATTTAAAGAGAAATGCATATTTGGTAAACAATTTTATTACATGGTGAGTTTGAAAATGTTAGCCGCCATTCTCATCATTGTAACTTTATGTTTGAAGTGAAAACTTTTTTACGAGCGTTGGGGGATTTTTGGATGGGTAAAATCTTATGAGTTCGCCTCACCGACATGATAATGTTAACAGTATATCTGTAGCTATAAGTATGGCGTGTTACTTTCGGTAATGAAATTATAGGGGGATTCTTGCAACCTGTGCTAAATGCTTAAAGTGTTATCATGTTAAATTGTTATTTGAATATTGTGTGAAGGACCCCTTATGCTATTGTGCTAAAGTGTTATTTGCTAAAGTAAGGCTATCCTTAACTTAAGGTTATTTTTTTTATTCTTGCATTTCTGTTGCCGTAGGTCATCTGAGGTTCGAATAGTAAATTTGAATTTTTAGAAAAAATTGCAATAGACAAAAAATGTTTATTTCAAAGTGCTTTACCTAAACAAAGTGCTCCCAAATCGATTTCGTAAATTTTATTTTTACTCCTTCATCTTAGAAAATAAAAAAAAATTAAATTTATGAAATTGATTTTGGAGCACTTTGTTTAGGTCAAGCACTTTGAAATAAACATTTTTTGTCCCTCGAAATTTTTTCTAAAAATTCTTCCTTTTCGAGATATTAGCAACTTTATGTCAATTTATTTCAACACGTTTAGGGCCGCAATTTTGGTTAGAGTGAATCTTCCGAAGTCCGGTTTGCGGCAATGTGTTCTACTAACTAAGACCTTTAATTTGATACCAAACTCGACCTATGCTGCTATTTAAGAATTTTGTCTGACTCCTCGTGGGCCGTCCCCCTTAAGGGATAAAAAAGTGATAATACCTTAAAAGAGTATACATTTATGGCTATTATTGATATACCAAGTCTCATTACTTTATCTATAACGGTAAAAAATATATTACACCGTTCCGGGACTTTTCAATCACACTGTATATTATACTAGGCCTATAGAAATCCTGGAACCCCCAGCGTGATATTGGCGTGCGAAGCAATCTTGAATAATCATGGTAAATGTAAACGTTTTTTTAACCTCAATTCCTAATAGCCTTTCGTCTGTGTTTACGAATCAGCACAAAATCCCAGGTCTTAATTGAAGGTGATTTCCGATTTAAAATTCCTCGCGTATTGTCCCGTCTGGGAATTAGTTCTTTCTTGAATCCAAAGCCTTTGATGTATCTGCTGGACTTAATGCAATTCAAGTTGCAACACACAGACAGACAGACAGAGGTACGTGTACGGAAACACAAACGGTAAAGGCCTTGTTAAAGCGACGTTGCTTTGAAGAAACTTATTACGGTTAATTTCACGTTTAAAATGTAAAGAAATGCATTTTAAATTTGGACGGGTTTTATGTTCTGTAAAATGTTGAACGTTGAAAGACTTAAGGAATGCAATGTTACAATCTCATAATTTTACGCAGACATACCAGGTGTCTCAATAGCCCCACCCCCTATTATTTTTTTAAATAATGGAAATAGACAGATTTGCTTTGTGGATTGCACAAAAATTGAGTTTATTTTGGCGTATCGTAAATTTTAACCCCTCCCCCAAAAATGGGGTATTTTGGGGGTAAGTCGAAAATTTTAAATGAGGAACCTCTATTGAGTGACCCCTCATTCTAAAGGCCTCGATAAAAGAAGAAGATTGGTGGAAACCGGAGGTCTGTATGTTGACTCTATCAAACATAATCTCCTATCAAAGTTATACTTTTTCCCCCTTTAAATAACATTAAAATGTTAAAGATGATACATCTGTTATTGTTTAAAAGGGTTTAATCCAGTAGGTCACTCAATCTAAGTTAGTAGGTAAAACATAGTAATTAGTACAAATTACTGGACTTTCGTTTGCTACAACCTTGCAAATGCTTTGCTATTCATAACTGTGCACGTTTGTCGATTCCTAACAGTAAAAAGTCCAGTACCTGGGAATTCCAGAGGGCTTAGCTTTACTGTTTTTATACTAATTACTAGTGAAGAAATTAATAATCGAATATGGTTATTTATATTGTTCGAAGATGTTCGAATGTTTCCGAAGCTAAACGAATGGGCATATCTTCTTTTAGTTTGTTGAACGAATATTTTCATGACCAAAGGTTGTATTTATATACAGTTTATAACCTCAAAGCAAATATTATAACGTATATTATAGCATGCATTAGTTCTATAACTCATATCTAAAAAAAAAAATCATCTTCATAAGAAATTAAAATAATAATTGAAGTTGGAAACATAACCCCAAAATATAATCTACACTGATGATGGGGGAAATAAAATTTTATATTATTTACTCACGTACGTACACTCGATTTTATGGGAGTTCATATAATTTTCGGAAAACGTGTTACATAAAAAAGGAAAACTACAAGCAATACTTTGATAGAAATTTGGGAAACAATTGAAGCACCTCGATAATCAAAACAATGTAGGAATCTATTTAACTTATATGAATTTTATTTTAGTTAGTAAAATTTTTGAAATGAATGTGACTTCACACCTTGTGACGCGCCAAATTAATTTGCGAAATAATTTTAATCACCCTAATTAAAATGGTGCCATAAATGTATTTTTATTTCTATCAACTCTGACCATACGGCGCTTGCTTCAGGATCCAGAATCCCATCGCCCTTCCCCGATCCAAGTGCATCAATCCTAATCAAAACTCTGACCCTACTGCGCATGTGTCAACATCAAAATCACAACTACCTCACTACAATACCCATATAAAAGTGCCTATGTAGTAATCAAACATTTAGACCTACTGAGCATGCGTCAGAATACAGGTCACCCTGATCCCCACCACAATACACCGGTCAAGTGGTTCTCTTTTAATTTCTCCACCCTATACGCGGTATATGGAGAAAGTATTGTTTTCATCAAAATTTTCGAATTTGAATTTTTAGTGGAATTATTTGTTTTGGTGCTCCCTGAACCCCAAAAAATTTTTTAGTGGAATTATCTGAGTTAGTGCTCCCTGAACCCAAACATATTTTTAGTGGAATTATTTGTTTTGGCGCTCCCTGAACCCAAAAAAGTGTTTTTTTGGTGATGTCTGTCCGTGTGTCTGTAAGGATGTGTACAGAGTTGGAGACCATACCAACGGTCCGATTTTTATGAAATTTGGTATGTAGGTGTAGTTCTGGAATATTTCCAGGCGTTTTTTCATTTTTTCAAATTTTTAATTTTTAAAGGCATTTACCGCCCAAAAACTGCCAAAATCGAGAAAAATCTAAATTTCTCAAAAATGGCTCTAACGATTTTGATAAAATTTGGCTTATTTGTAGCCCTTAACGTACGCTACCATATGCAAAAAACCGCATCTTTCTAAAAATTCTCGTTTAGGTTATAATAATAATAATAACTGATTTTTGGGGGTTTTTGGCCAAAAAGGGAGTTGTTTTTCAAAAATTTTCAAAATATTTTTTCGTGCATCTATAAAGGCCTAATTGACATGTTTGGTGCAAATTTGTTAGAAATCGATAGAATAGTTTAAATAATAATAATATAATCTATATATATAAAAGCCAAATCCACTGACTCACTGATCACGATTTCTCAAAAACTACTGAACGGATCGGAACGAAATTTGGTGTGTAGCTTCCTCTCTGGCCGTAGGTGCTGATAAGAAAGGGGTTTAAAAAATTGGAAATTTTAGGGGGGTTTGGGGGATCAAAGTTACTAAATCACGATTTTTCTAAAACTACTGAACGGATTGGAATGAAATTTGGTATGTAGCTTCCTCTAGGGTCATAGGTGCTCTCTAAGAAAGGATTTAAAAAAAAAATCGAAATTTTAGGGAAGATTTGTATGGGGGGGGGGGAGGGGTGAAAGTTACCATAACTGCCCGTAAAAAATACAGAGTGTAATTTATATTTATTGATATAATATATTTTTTGTTAATATACAAATAACCATCTCGTATGCTACTTTTGGGAAGGTATAAAGTTTCAATTGGGAGAAAGTATGTGGCAATTATCTGGTACCGTTTATTATATTTTGAAATCGTCCATCCCGTACCATATTTTAAAACTACAGGTGAAACTCAATAAATCGTCAAATATTTTTCTCCGATTCGTCTACTGAACATTTAAAAAATCTTTTTAATTTTCTCATTTCAGATATTTGATTTCTTTATTTTTTTAAACAAAAATGCAATTTTTAAATTATATTTTTAAATTTAATTATTAAATATAATTTTTAAATTATCTTACGTTACGTCATCAGAAACATTTCTGTTGAACACTTTTTAATTTTTTCTTCTTATATTCTTTGACACGTGACAAGATGAGATTTCCCATTTGCACATCTGAAGCAACAATAAACATTCTCCGTTTTGGGCTGAGAATCAGAATTTTACAATACTTAGTCGTAAATACGTAGTTGTAACGTCGGGATCAAACTTGGCACTATGCAGAAACTTTGGCAAATCCCGAACCACAATGTTTCATCAGCGGACTCACATTAAGAGATCCAGGAAGATTAATGTAATCAATGCATAGAGGCTGTTCTAACGCTGTGCAAGGCGAATGTAGAGTCTCATTAGTATTGAGGATAGCAACCAGGGGATTACGCGGTGACAATAGAACAGCTGTAACAAATAAAATATGTCATGAATGCATGCTACACTACTTACTTGTAGTTGTTAGGGAATTTCCATAGGAAAAATGAGCCATTGCAGTGGCCCTTATGGTAAGACCGAAAGTCGGGAGTAGCAAATGAGCACCGATCATGGTCCCCAGAACACTTTTTGGGGTGTTATTAAAAATCATATATATATGTGTTCGCACTCTTGCGGCCGCATTTTAAGTCCGATTTGGTTTAATTTGGTACACATGTTGGTTGTCTACGTCGCTCGGACGAGTTCGTTAGCAAAAAAAATCCAACAATCAGAAGCACGTTTTTTTGACCGAAAGCAACAATGTTTTAAGATTTTTTCTACAAAAATGAATTTGTTTTTGATTTTTTTCTACAAATACAAATGTAGGATGTTATTCTGCACATTTTGTTTTTTTACGCGACCTTATAGCTCGCTTGGTTCGTCCAAAATCGATCAAAACGTACAATACCATAAAAGTACCCGGTTCAAAGCCATGCGGTGGATTCTACCGTGGGGTTGGCGTGCGAAACGCGCAATGCATTGTGTACTGAAGATACTCCCGATACGGGGGGTGGCGTGCGAAGCACGCAATGCTTTGTGTATTGAAGATACTCCCAATCCGTGGGTTGGCGTGCGAAGCACGCAATGCTTTGTGTATTGAAGATACTACCAATATGCGGAATTGCGTGCAAACCATTTCGCAGCTATTCAGCACCGTCGTGAATAAACCTATTTCCCAAATGGTTGGTTGAAACCCTAAAACATAGGCCTGTAAACTTAATTTTGTAAATTTGCTCAACTCACGTCAGCGGTTCAGCTGCGTGGTCGAATAGTTGTTAAAATTCACGTCAGTTAAAGCTTTGATCGTCAGTAGGCCTGCATTTGTAAATTAACAGAAGATAAAACTTTTACGATTTTTAGTTACAATTCTAGGACATAATTAGTGAACGCCGACAGAATTACAGAAGTTTGTGGAAACGCGGGTTGAATTTTTTCCTAAATCCAAAGTCTTTGATGTCTTTACCCGACGTAATACAATTCAAGGAGCAGAGACACAGACGTGTACGGGAAAACAAACGGGGACGGCCTTGTTAAAGGAACATTAAAGAAAGACTAATTTGGCATCGATCATTGACAAAAAAAGAAAAAGATGTTAACTGGGAAACAGTTTTCAACTCTTTAAGCCCCGCTTTAATACAAGGGGCAAACGCTATTCTAAGACGTTAATAATTCGACCACGCAGCTGGACCGCTGACGTGAGTTGAGCGAATTTCCAAAATCAAGTTTATTTTGGGAAACAGGTCTACTCACGAAGGCATTGAACAGCTGCCTGTGGGTACGCAATATATTAGTAGAATTTGTTTGCACCTAGTGGCCTCGCGAGTTAGCACCACTTGGCTTCGAACCGACTACTTTTATGGTATTTTACGTTTTAATCGATTTTGGGGGAACCAAGCGAGCTATAAGGTTGCGTAAAAGAACAAAATGTGCAGAATAACATCATACATTTATATTTTTTAGAAAAAAACCTTTAAAAAGATTAATTCTCGTAGTAAAAATCTCAAAAAACTGTTACTTCCAGTCAAAAAACGTACTTCCGGTTGTTGGATTTTTTTGGCTAACGAACTAGTCCGAGCGACGTAGACAACCAACATGTGTACCAAATTTGGACCAAATCGGACTTAAAATGCGGCCGCTAGAGTTCGAACACACATATATATATTTATATAATATATGATTTTTAACGGGTTCTGGGGACCATTTGCTACTCCCGACCTTGGTTCTTACCATAAGGGCCACTGCAATAGCTCATTTTTACTATGGAAATTCGCTAATAAACACATAGCTATAAACACGTATGGGTGTCGAAGAAATGTCAGAAGTTATGAAAGGAAATACCAACAGTAGCCTATAAGTATACGAAACGACCTATTATATTATATAACAAACCAGTAATGGTTATACTAATAAAGACGGAGCTATTAGCTATCTATACAGGGTGGTCCATATGTATGGGAACACCTCAATAAATTGGAAACTGTTATAGATGTAATGCTGTAACTTTCAGGATAAGTTATTGGTGAAATGCTCTACCTTTTGACACACAACTGAATTTCAACCCCTTCTCAGGGGGTGGCCAAGGGGGGGGCGGCTGATTGAAATTTTGGTTTTCAAAGAAATAATTGGTCGACCGGAGGAGGACATTTTGAGCATCTTTTAAATTGAAATCTAAGTATTAATAAACAAATTATTGTCAATATTGTCTTTGTAATGAACTTTTCTTTTTTTTTTTTTGTTATCAAAATAATTTTATTATTTATTTACAAATTTGGCACTCACTCAACAAATTTGAATATAAAAAAGAATTCAACATTATAATGCAAATAGCAATCAACAATGGATATTCGCCGAAAACAATAGACAAACTTATAAAAAATATAAAATCAAAAAAGAAAATAAATAGGCCTACAGAGAATAATAATAAAAAAGAAAAATGGACATCAATAACATACACGGGTAAAGAAATATATAAATTTAAAAGATTTTTTAAACAATATGGAGTAAATATAACAATGAAAACGAATAATACAATATAATACAAATTAAATAATAATATAGAAAAAAGAGAAAAATACAACCAAAGTGGAGTATACCAATTAGAATGCGAATGCGAAGCTAAATATATTGGTCAAACTGGACGGAAATTAAAGACTAGATATAAAGAACATATACGATCATTTAAATATAATAAAAAAGATTCAAATTTCGCGAATCATTTAATTAACGAGGACCACAAACCTAGGGATATGCAAACATCTATGAAATTAATCCACCCAATAAATAAAGGAACAAGGCTTAATATAATAGAAAACATGGACATATTTAAATTAAAGTTAAAAGACCAAAAAATAATAAATGAGCAAATTAACACGCAATCCAACATTATGTTTGAAAATATAAAATTAATATAAAAATAGAAAATTCTAGAAAGAAAGGAAAAAAAATAGGACGTAGGTCAATGATCTAATAAAATGAATAGTTGTTTACTTGTTTACAAACAATAGTTGTTTACTTGTTTACATACAATAGTTGTTTACAAACAATTAGAGATCAGGCAGTAAACAGGTTGAAAGGGGATGGGAGAGGATAACAAATATAAATAGGAGACGATGGTAGAGGATAGATAGTAGCAAACAAAGCTTCTGAAGATGGGGTCTACCCGAAACGCGTCAAGCGAGAGAAAGACAAAGCTAAGAAAGGCGGATAAGCAAGAAGACAAATGTTTCAAGCATCTTAGCGGAAATAATAGTAACAAATGCAGTTAATAGTAAATAATTATTAAATATGAATGTATAGTGTTGGTACAGCAATCAGCTGTTTGCTCGAATATTTCCATTAACAGCTGATTTCAAAATTTGAAACTATTATTTCTAACTTTTAGTTAGAGTTTTGTTTGAGTGTAGACCTGAGAATCGCTGATTTTCTTAACGTTTATTGTAACTGATGGTATGCAATATACGAAATAATTTGATTTGGACATTTAACATTATTTACCTTCTTGGCTTTGAGATTATTATTAATCCTAACCTTTATTGTAAAGAAAACATAACGTACGTGTATGGAAAATTCCAACGGGGTTGGCGTGCGGAGTACGCAGTGGTCTCACCCGGTCTACTATTATTAGTATAGCTTCAAAATTGGAAAATAATTCGATCACTCGGCTGACTGGAGTTGAGTGAATTTCAAAAATTAAGTTTGTATGTTTTAAGTTACGCGCACACTGCACCGACCGGTAAACCGATAAGGACGCATCGGACATATTTTATACAAGGCGCTACCTTGTGACTGGCAAGAAGAGAGTCTCGGTGCGGTTGTGTTGCCGCTGTTTGTTTTATTGTAACAAAGTGCGATGGAAGTTGATGCAGAGCTGGCTTATAGTATGTGCACTTGTTTCGGAGTAAGAGGAAAATCAAGAAAAGAAACGTCGACGTTTCTCTCATACTATTAACACGAGAGTTATTAAATTAAAAAAAAACCCAAACGAGTGCTTGAGTTATTAAAATAGTCCGGATGCCTCTTGTTATATAGCTCTGTATTATCAAAGAAATGAGTACACCAACACCCATCTTGTCACTCTTGTCACCACAGTAATCAAAACTCAAACGACGAATAGTTCCGTTCCATTCCGTTCCGTTCCGTTTCGTTCCATTCCGTTCCGTTCGTTCCATTCCGTTCCGTTTCGTTTCATTCCGCTCCGTTTCTTTTCGTTCCATTCCGTTCCGTTTCGTTCCATTCCGATCTGTTTCGTTCCGTTCCGTTCCATTCCGTTCCGTTTCGTTCCATTCCGTTCTGTTTCGTTCCATTCCGTTCCATTCCGTTACGTTTCGTTCCGTTCCGTTCCATTTCGTTTCGTTCCGTTTCGTTCCATTCCGTTCCGTTCCGTTCCGTTCCATTTCGTTCCGTTTCGTTCTATTCCGTTCCGTTTCGTTCCTTTTCGTTCCATTCCGTTCCGTTCCGTTCCATTCCGTTCCGTTTCGTTCCATTCCGTTCCGTTTCGTTCCATTCCGTTTCGTTCCGTTTCGTTCCATTCCGTTCCGTTCCGTTCCGGATGGTCTTGCTAACACCGACCGGTACGTGGCGTGTCCAAAACTTCTATCTCTCAGAGACTTTTTTCAAAACTGCTAAAGTGGCGAATCGTCCGTTGACGGTCGGTCGTACCTTTCGGCGTACAGTATGCACACCGCCATAAAGAAACATGCATTCGACTTTTATTAAAATCCCGGTCGTCCGTGACGGTCGTAACGTCCGCTGCGGCGTGCGCACAGCTTTATGGTTTTAACCAACTTTTTGGGAAATCGGTCTACTGACGAAGGTGTACCAAATATATCGGTAGAATTTTTTGGCCACGTGCTGCGTCGTTTCGCTCTCTGCACCTACACCTAGCTGCCTCGGATTATTGATAGCTTCGCTTCGCTCGCACTGCAATTTACATCTCGACTGTCGGCCTCAGATCAGATCCTGCCCCCGCGTGGATTTGAACAGGACACTTTTATTTTATTCAACTTTTTGATTGGGTTTGGGGAAATTAGGCGAGCTATAAGGTCGTGTAAAAAAACGAAATGTGTAGAATAATCTCTTATACTGATTTGTTTAGATAAAACTCAAAAAAGTTTCATTCTAGTAAAAAAAAAAATCTGTTACTTTTGGTCGAAAAACGTGCTTCCGATTTTTGCATTTTTTGCTAATGAACTTGTCCGAGCGACTTAGAAAACCACCGTGTGTTCCAAATTTGACGCAAAATGCGGCCATTAGTGGGCGAACACTTAACTACAATTTTTAATCATACCCCATAACGTATTCTGTGGACCATGATCAGTGCTCATTGACTAAGTTCATCACGCCTTTTCTTCAGAACTGGCACATACTTTCTTACAAACACATTTAAATTATTAAACAGATTCACTGTAACTTGTAGGGTGGGGTAAGAGATGTGATTTTTTATTAAAGTAGAAGATTAACTAATAAATATTATTATTAATATCTAGAGAGAAAACTATTCGATCGATTTCGAACAAATTTGCACCACAAACGTCAATTATGTCTGTATAGATGCACGAAAAAATGTTTTGAAATTTTTTGAAAAACAACCCCCTTTATGGCTAAAAATACCCCCAAAAATCAGTTATTATTATTATTATAGCTAAACGAGAATTTTTAGAAAGATGCGGTATTTTGCATATGGTAGGGTACAATAAAGGCTACAAATAAGCTAAATTTAATCAAAATCGTTGGAGCCGTTTTTTTATAAAAAAATAACAAATTTTTTGGGGTTTTATTTTGCCAAAAATGGGGTTGGTTTCAAAATTTTTCAAAACCGTTTTTCGTGCATCTATACAGGCCTACTTGACATGTCTGGTGCAAATTTGTTTGAAATCGATCGCATAGTTTTTGCTCTAGCTTTGTATACCGTATACATACAGAAATACAGACAGACATTTTGTACAAACCACTTTTTTTGGACTCAGAGGGTCCCAAAACGGATATTTTCAAAAAAATCTCAACATCGATTTGTTTTCCGATCACTATACTTTCTCTATACTATAGTATAGTGAGAAAGTAAAATATTATACACAGTTAAATGTCCATTCATTGTAAATACATTCGATAAACATAAAACATTGGTACGTCAGTCTAGGCCTAACCTAAAATTATTGTCTTTATGTTTAATTTATTTTACCTGTCTTAACGGCGACATACGTACAATAATTTTAGGTTAGGCCTAGACTAAAATTTCTAGATTTTCTAGTCCTAACCTAAAATTGCAGCGCTTAACGATAATATCTGAACCACGCCAGACGGAACCGATCGTCTCTTAATTTAAATTGATGAACCGAAACACATGTTTCTTGAATGTATTTATATTCATTGCCACTGCAACCAATTTGTAACGCTTTTTCGTAACTCTTGTTTTATGTTTGTTATTGCCATAACAACCAGTTAATGACACTTTTTTCGTTACGCATTACATTTTATATTTGTCAACACCTATGCAATCCGCGTTGAGGAACTTCGTTCCAAAAAAACAAAATGGTGGATAACTGAAAAACGAAGCGTTTCCGAACATATGATTATATGAACTTTTTCTTTATTTTGAAAGGTTCTCCGTTTCCTCATGAATCGCACTGTATAAATCCTTAATTAAGTAATTAACGTTTAAAAATCGTTTCCGTAGTGAAACACGCTCGCACAGCTAGTTTTTAATAACGACAAGTTTAAATTTAACACTTAAAGCATTTTTCGTCAAGTGATGTTTTTAGAAGCCCTATAAATCTGTACACAAAACCTCGAATAGATACCACCGTCCCAATACGTAACCCGACCTCAATTAGCGATAAAGTTGTAAATCAGCTGTTTAACATTATCAGCTGTTATTGTGTCACGTATAAGACTCTCGCGTAGCGTTACGAATGCGTGCTCAAGACGTTCGCACAGCCAGAAGCAATAATTAGAGGTTGGAGTAGGAACGTCGGGCGTCGAGTTGTGAATTAGTAATAGGACTTCTCCTTAAGTTGGGGTTTCAAGTCTTAATTGTAGGAAGATAAGATGTGACTGGAATAAATACGGACGCCATCTTTGATTCAACAGCTGAGTAGGTAAAACGTTATTGCTTATATTACCCGCACACGGTAGTACAAAGTTTCATCTTATCCACTGCGTATTTGAAACTCAATTAAAAAAAGTGAATTCAAAATGAATATTTATTTTTAGTTCCTGCCGACTGTTTCATCTTTATTTATTTTAAAACCATTTTGTATTATTAATTTATGTTGGTGGTAAACAGGAAAAAAACAAGATCATATTTATTGCATACTTCTACAAAACATAAATATCTCTAAACTGTAGTAAGTTAAATTAAAAATAGCTCGATTACGCAGCTGAAATTTTAGTGAATTTCCAAAATTAAATTGATATGTCATGTACGCCTATAGAGTAAATCTTGTAGAAAAGCTACAATTTCCGAGCAGGTTATTAACAGAAACTCAAATTTCCATAGATTTTGCGTGGATTGGTAAATTTTAGTATATATAAATCACATTCCATGAATTCCTCCACGGAATTGAACACCTTTTGCTTAAGCCATTTTTAAATTACATTTTTGAAAGTTTTTCCTGGCAAAGTTCTTATACGCAGAGTCAGTCTTACATGCCAACGCAACTGTAGCAACTGGAAGAGCGGGTTTAATCACAAAGCCACCCTGCTTCGCCGTTTGTTTTATCACTGTATAGCATGAGCCGTGACCTCGATATGCGCAGCAGACTCGGAGTTAATTCGAGTGGTGGGGGGTCAGAGAGGCTTAGTCTATTGCCGAGCTCTGAACGTAACATTTCGGTCTGGAAGCCATTGTACGGGTTTCTAGTAAACGTATTGTCTGTGCACAAATCTATTTATTATTTAACTATCGATGTTTACTATTTTTTTTAGCATTATTTACTGTTGTTTATGTTTTATTGTTTATATTAGTGGAGCCAGCAATGCTTCTCTATTGCTTGATTTAATTTAAAGGGCAGTTATTCCATTTCATTACATTGATTGAAATGTTTTCGATTATATATATTATAAGACGCATACATTGATGGCAATCTTATGAATCAGATTTTCTAATAAATAGTATTTCTTATGTATTAACAAAATATATGGGATCTAACTCAATAGAATACAATTTGATTTATCCAAATCGGTTAAGCCGTTTTCGAGAAATCAGTGAACATTCATAACAGAACATCAGTAAGATGCGTATTGAAGGCAATCTTATAAACATCGTTTTTCATATTTTCTGAAAAATGGTTTGGCTTATGTCATAAAAAATATATGGGACCATCTCCTTAATAGAATACAATTTAAATTATCCAAATCGGTTATGCCGTTTCCGAGAAAAAAACATACGCGTCGAACATAGAATTTTCTTTTTTTTTAAGTTAAAAGAGTAGTAGTAATATCTTTTAGTGGTTAACTTAGCAAACATAATGCCACCATTATATTGAAAATTTGTAAGACAAACTGCATTTCGTGAATGCTTAGACCAATGAAATGTCAGGAATTTGTCCATCTTTTGAAACTTCCAATTTTTTACACTCTGGTACATATACTACACTCCGGCCATTGTCTAGCTTTAGAGTTGCAGGACGGTTTGATAGTTAGACAAGATTAATTAGTGTTGTGTAATGACTTCAGAACATGTTCCGATCCGACCCAGCCAGTGCATTACTAAGAAACTGTTCCAGCTAGTTTATTGTTTCAGTTTGTATGAAAAGTTGGAAGCCCATTGTACAGGGTAGAGAGACCTTCTCTATCCACCAACTGCATTAAAGTGTCCTTAACAATGTGTCATGCATCCTGATGTAAAAACTATTTCAGTGAAAACACGTTTCGGTAACTGAATCGTCATCATCAGGACTGCAACCTATATACACGTAGAACTATGGCATTGCCATTGAATGAATTTTCTAGAAAGAACCTTATAGAGAACGCTGTCGATGTAGACTGAACTGATGCAGCTATGATTCAGTCATTAACAACAAGCATAGGATACTGTATCATGTTTATCACGGTTGGGGAATAAAAGATCAGGCTCGTTATTTTGGTGACGTCATTAACCGAAGTTACTTTCGTATACCATGCATGTTACATCACAAAAATGCCGTTGCATGACCAGTCAGCGCCTGGTAATTGCTCATCGAGGTATTCTCTGACATTATGGTGTCAATACGGTAGAGCTCCATCTTGAACCAATATGTAGTTACTAGCTGACCCGGTGAAATTAATGCGACAAATGATCGTGATTTAGTAACTTTGACCCC
>JAGFPH010009572.1:4099-31855 GCA_018207615.1 Philaenus spumarius | reverse complement strand
ATTTTTTAAAACCCTTTTTTATTGAACACTTATGGCCCTAGATGAAGTAACATACCAAATTTCATTCCAATCCGTTAGGGTGTTTTGAAGAAATCGTCATTTAATAACTTTGATCCCCCCAAACCCCCCTGAAATTTCGAATTTGTTCAAATCCTTTCTTAGAAAGCACCTATGGCCCGAGAAGAAGCTACATACCAAATTTAATTCCAATCCGTTTGGTAGTTTTGAAGAAATCGTTTTTTAATAACTTTGATCCCCCAATCCCCCTAAAATTTCGAATTTTTTCAAACCCTTTCTTAGTGAGCACCTATGGCCCCAGAAGAAGCTACATACCAAATTTCATTTCAATCCGTTTGGTAGTTTTTGAGAAATCGTGATGACTGTGTGAGTGAGTGGTATTTCGCTTATAGATAACTGTCTTCCTCTAGTTGAGGGATAAGCCATTCACTCACCAAGCCCAAGTAGTAGAATGTTTGAAGTTCGTTTGATTGGCTTTAAATATTATTTAATAGTGCGTTAGTGTACCATAGCTTGACGCATGGAAAAAAAAGAATAAGAAGAGAAAAAGAAAATCGAGCTGGCCCATTTCAAACATAATAAAATTCAAAGTGATCGAAAAGAATATGAATAAGAGATTGTAAATAATCCTGGTAATAAATGAATCTTGATTTACAGAAACTGTTTACTTATTTTTAGCATTTAAATCAGTCTTGTAAATATTGTCGTACAGTTTTAAGACACTTTCTGTAATTAAGGTCGCAACATTTCTTTAATTAATAATTAAATATTTGATTTCAGGTTAGTGCATTCGGCGCCATAGAACTGTAAGTAAATACTTTTTACTCTTATTATCTACATTTACATTTTAAAGAGGTGACATTTTTTTGTTTGTATGTAGGGGGGGTGGGGTCATCTCTGGAACTACTGAAACGATTGAATAAATAGTTTTACCAATAAAAAGCTACACTATCCCTGAGTAACATAGGCTATAATTCATTTTGAAAAAGCCTTTTTTATTTCAATATTTGTAAATTTGGTCGGAAAACATTCTTAGGTTAGGCCTAGACTGATGAACCAACACATGTATTTACATTTATTACCATAGCAACTAATTAAATAAAATATCAGGTAAAACCGCTGTTTGCTCTGATATTTCCACTTACAGCTGATTTCAAAATTTGAAGCAATTATTTGTATTTCTAACTTTTAGGTTATGCTTTTATTAAAGTGTAGACCTGAGCCTTGCTGGTTCTTTTAACCTTTATTATAACTGCTGTTATAAAATATACGAAATAATTTGATTTGAACATTTAACATTATTTAACATCTTAGCTTTGGGGTTATTATTAATCCTACACCTTTAATTATAAAACGAACATAACATGATTATGTGTATAAAAGGTTCCCACGGGGTTGGCGTGCGGAGCACGCAGGGGTTTCCCCTAGTATATTATAAGTTAAGAGTATTATGTGCCGAGTTTTCATACAATATCTATTTTTATCGTTTCGTGGAATCAATATAAGTTACTAAGCACGATCTGTATAATGCAAGTGATGTGTGATGCACCTTTTTACCTTCTCACTATACCATAGTATAGAGAAAGTATAGTGATCGCAAAAAAAATCGATGTGAGATTGTTGTGGAAATATCCGTTTAGGGACCCCCTGAGTCCAACAAAGTTGTTTTTACAAAATGTCTGTCTGTATGTCTGTTTGTGTGTATGTCTGTAAGTGTGCAAAGCTAGTGAGAAAACTATTCGATCGATTTCGAACAAATTTGCACCAGACATGTCAATTAGTCCTGTATAGATGCACGAAAAAAGGATTTGAAGCATTTTGAAAACAAACCCCTTTTGATCAATAAACGCCCAAAAAATCTGTTATTATTTTTGTATAAAAAAACGGCTCTAACGATTTTGATAAAACTTGGTTTACTTGTAGCCCTTAATGTACCGTACCATATGCAAAAAACCGCATCTTTCTAAAAATTCTCGTTTAGCTAATAATAATAATAACTGATTTTAGGGGGTTTGTTTTCCGAAAAGGTGATTGTTTTTCAAAAACTTTCAATACCTTTTTTTCGTGCTTCATGCAGGCCTAATTGACGTGTTTGGTGCAAATTTTCTCTCTAGCTAATAATAATAATAATATTTATTAGTTAATCTCCTTCTTTAATACCACCTCTTCTACCCGTCCTACAATTATGAAGTCACAGTGAATCTGTTTAATAATTTAAATATGTTTGTGAGAAAGTATGTGCCAGTTTCTGGTACCATTTATTTATTACGTTTGAATTTGAGGGAAGAAAATAATATAATTAGAATTTAACGACAGCCTTACAGTATTATAATCTGCGACGCTGTTTGTGGCGGTACTAGAGTGTTTTAAACTACGAATTTAGTTTATTTAGTGCGTGAAACCGATAAAAATAAAAACATAATTCGACCACGCATCTGAACCGCTGACGTGAGCTGAGATATTCCAAAAATTTGTTTTCAACTAACTATTTGGGAAATTGGTCTACTCAGGAAGACTTTTAATGACTGCCTAAGCGTTCGAAATATACAACTGGAATTCGATTGAACCTCAGCCTCCAACCACGGTTCACGCGGTGGTTCGTTCAGCTACCAGTCTTGAATAGTCTACGGCGATTTGCGAGTTTCTATTCCGATTGTCGCGCGTCGATCTCAGTTCAGAATCTGCCCCACGGCAAAATCTCTTTCGTGGGTCAGATATCGGCGTGAACCCTGGCATTTGACCTCGCCCTGGCGCGATGGGCCGGAGGTGAGTGGAAAGGGCGTAAGTGGAGAACAAAAAAACAATTTTCCTACAACGCTTTCTAATGTGACTCTTCCTTCAAACGAACTACTGGATGTTTACCTCACCCTTAACACGTTCACTGCTACGCTAATTTCGTATTTCCTAAGCTATTTGCTGACCTTTTACTGTTTATATTTATAGCCTAAATGAGTAGAAATTACTTAATTTTTTATTTTCGTACCTTTCTACGTAATAATCACTAATATTTTAAAGCGGACGCACATGTGCGTCCATAGAACAAAGGGTTAAAATTGGCGTGCGAAGCACGCAATGCCCTGTGTATTGCACGGGGTTTGGCGTGCAATGCACTGTGCGTCGACCGCTTCTCATAGTGTTCAGTGTCAAGCTCACAAGTGCGTCCTTAGCAGTGAACGTGTTAAACAGAGATGTACCGGGTACTGATGTTTTTAGTCAGGTTAGTAGCGGTTTGTTCAAGTACCAGCGTTCGCGTCGGTATCTGTACATGCAAGTACTTTTATGATATTTTACGTTTCGATCGTTTTTGGGCAAACCAGACGAATTATAAGGTTGTGTAAAAAAAATGAAGAATAATCTTCAACTTAATTTTTTTAGTTAAACACTTTTTTGTAGTACGAAAATCTCCAAAGTTATCAAGTCTCTGAAAGTTGGATTATTTTTGTTAACTTGTATTCCAAATTTCTATGGAAAATGCAGCCATTAGAGTGCTAACACACACACATATTCTGAGTGTTCATAAAGCCCCTTCCCCCCCCCCCCCCCCTTTAATATTTTTGCTATTGAAAATAAGTTAAACAAACTGTTTATATATCTTGTGTTGCATAACAGGACAAATTTTTTGATATCTGAACATTTATGATTTGGGGGGAGGGGGTTTAGGGGGTAAGGAGATAACAATTTTAAATATTAAGGCAGGTGATGTAATACACTATTGAAAAGCTTATTAAAAGAGAAACAGAATGGTGCAAACTAGAGCTTAGTATGTTATATTTTGTTATTTGCTAGTTTCGACCTGCTGAATAACAGTGCCAAGTTTGGTAGCATCGTTGCGAGGCACCCTGTAGAGAGGTGTATTTTACTTTACTAATCAGGTTAAAGCCACATCGTGTACACAAATATCTCATTAATTTAGACATAAAATATTCTGCTGTCTTTACTTGTAGCCTTCTGTACAAATACATCTATTGTGTTTGGTGTCAGAGGTTAGTACAAGGTAAGTAATTGATATGTCACCCCTGTTGACGTTTTGACACCCCAGCTACAGTACGCCTTACTTGACAGTAAAAATAATTAAAAAATCTACCTTGGAAAAAACAAAAGCGATAGGTTATTGTTTTCGTGATATCGAGTGGCTTATTTTTTTTGTCATTGTCATTGCGAATTTCAATAGTAAAGCTAAACTATTGCAATGACTCTGATGGTGGGACTTAAGGTCGGGAGTAGTCAATGATCACAGATCATGGTCCTATGGTGTATGATAAATTGTATACAGAATTTTCATAAAGTCCCTTTAACCCCCTTTAATATTTTTGTTATTAAAAATAAGTTAAACAAACTTTTTATATATCTTGTGTTGCATAACTGGATTTTTTTTTGAAATATCTGAACCTATATGATGTTCGGGGGCTTGAGGGGATAGGGGGGTTACACCTGTCAAATATAAAATTAGGTCATGTAATGCACCATTGAAAAGTTTACTAAAAGAGAAACAGAATGGCGCATACTAGAGCTTAGTATCTTGCGGGTTATTAATTTGTTGACATTAGGATTAAGTAGGTGTTATGTTATTTTTCAGAACTTTGATTGTCCGTCACTTTGAAACGATGTAAGATATTAAGCTCTCGTTTGCGCCATTGTGTTTCTCTTTTAATAAGCTTTTTATTGGTGTATTACATGACCTACCTTTATATTTGAAATTGTTAGCCCCTTACCCCCCTAAGCTCCCCAAATCATAGAGGTCAAAAAATGTGTCCCGTTACGCGACACAAGATGTATACAAAACTTTGTTAACCCTAGAACCGGCAGATCGCACGAAACGTGCGATCATGACAACACCTTTGTAACGCGTGATTGTATTGAATATTTGACCCACTAAAAATCTTCCAATCTCAAAAAGACAAACACCATTGGAAAGGTAATGTTTCAAACTTTATTTTTTGTATTTACAATTTCTTTCTAAAACTTATATTTACATACGTAATCATCGTTGCAGTTTATTAGTTTTCTACAAATCAATCGGCGCCCGAAAATTCATACAAAACATAACGAAATTACTCAACTTTCGTCAATCTCTAAAACCCGCCCAGTAGGTTGTCTTAGTTAAATCTATGTATCGATGGATTCATCACAATTTCCCCTATTTAAAACTTTCATCCAATCAAAAATCGGACGAATATTTCTGAAGTTGTAAGTGGTTTTGTAGACCCTTGCAATTGGTCAGTTTTCCAACCAATAAACAGCGTTATTTATTTCACGTGATATGTGTGTGACCTCAATCGCTTTTTAGAGATATTTTGGTATCTTTGTAAACATAATGCTTCAAGCTAACTTCCCCTGTAAACCAAATATGCTATATTTGAACAGTTTATTGTGTAGGACCGTGGGAAAGTGACTGCTAATACGGTCTCACCTAACGTTCAAATCTGAAGCGTAACGGACTTTTACAACATAGCCAGACATAGGGGTTTGCGCGCGCATCTTGTACAGACAAGAGTTTTCTATATTTTTCTAACTTTTGTTATTCAAATAATTCTAAGTCAAACACTTTTATGAAAAGATAATTTACAAGTATACAGTTCAGTTCTTTGATTTATTCTCTACACTTTGTTATAATAATATTTTATTTTTGGGCACAGCATATATTAGTAAATTACGTTTCTAACTTGGCATACTTTTGATAGCAGACTTGTAGTAAGAACATAAAATCTCGTGTTTTCAAAATAAGAAATTTGAAAATGTTAAATGTTTTTATACAGTTCTATTTAGAACTAAAGTACGAAACTTTTTTACATTTATGGAAAAAATTACAAAAAATGTTTACTACTTTTTATCTAGACTTAAAGTTGAACTTTTATTTTTCGTAACTGAACATTTTTTGTTTCTTGAACTAATAACTTTCTAAATTTTACATCTATAATTTTTTTACTGGCATATACAATTTCTTTGAACCTTTCTCTACAACAAAGCTCTGGAACACTTTTGGATTGGGGTTAATTTACTATTTTTGGCGAATTTTTGAATAAATGCTTGCACACGCCAAAAAATCCATTTTCGTTAAAGCTGCCGGTTCTAGGGTTAACATATTTTCAGTAACGAAAATAATGAGGGGGTTAAAGGGATTCTATGAACACTTTGTACGTATAATTTTTAATGACACTGAAAAAGTGTTTCGACGACTATGATCGGTGCTCATTCACTAGTCCCGACCTTAGGTCTTACCGAAAGATTCACTACAATAGCTCATATTTTATATGGAAATTTGCTAACAAAATGGAAACAGCGATTCCAAGAAATGTATTTTAATATTACTTCTGTTTACACTCATTTTATAAATAATGTTCAGTGGCGTAAAAAACTTGATCTCCAACTTGTATTAAAACGTGGAGATAATTAAGCGATCTTTGCAGAGAACTGCGCTGTACGGATTCTAGGAACTGCATTTTGTTATGCTGTTAAGGAGATGTGTATTGAAACTTGATCCTGAGGATTCATTTTCAAGCTAGTTTATTTCAATTGCTACGTTTGTTTCTAGTATAGTCAAAGAATCGGTTTCAGGTTGATTTGCTTTTGCAGTTAAAGTGGGCGATTAAAACAAACGTAAGCGAATGAAAAAAATACGTTTTCATTACTTGATTGAAAAGTTAAATAATGTTATTCATAAGCGTAAAAACATATGGATGAAAATTTAAAAAAACTTGCTAAAAACATATTTAATTAAACTCCTTTTTTACCAGCTATCCACCATTTTGTATGTTTTCACTAAACAATTTATGACTCTACAGATTGAGTTGGAATTTTACACATCAATGTAATAACGCTTTTCGAGTTTGCATCACGGCCTAAAAATAAAATAAAAAATAAAAATAAAAAAAAGCTTGTTTTGATTGCTTAGCATAACATCTTAAAGCCTAGTCCACACTTGCAAACAAGAAACAAGAAACATTGTTTGCAAACAGTTTGCCAGTTGTTTTCGTGTTTCTCCTTTGTTTGCCGGATGTTTGCTGGATGTTTTCAAAATGTTTGCAAACAGTTTGGAAACATCCAGCAAACATCCGGCAAACAAATGAGAAACATTTTAACTTGTTTCAGCAAACAAAAAACACAGTTTTCTGTTTCTCAAAACAAATGGAAAACTCGCAGACATTTTAGACAAAGTATTGAAAAATAAATAAATGTATGCCTACAGCTCCGATTTGGATGAATTTTTCTGCATCGTGTTCAGAAAAATACCAGGAACAAAGTCTACATACGACCAGTTTCGGGAGAAAGTGGAAATGCATCGCAAGTGCATAAAGTGCATCTAAAAGTGCATACATTTTTGAATCCTCTAAAAATTAAAGAAAAGCCGTGAAAATCGGTACTCGGGGATTTTAGGGGGCGCTGATCTCATTTTTGACCATGCAAAATGCCCCCAGTGGAGGGGGGTAGGTTCTCTGGGGGCAAAATTTGTGAAGTTGTGACCGAGACTTAAAAATTTTGTCTCGGGTGTTTTTGTGGACGCTGATTTCATTTCTGACTATGAGAAATGCCCCCAGTGCACCGAGGGGGCTATGGGTGGCAAAATTTGTGAAGTTGCGACAGAGACTTAAAAATTTCCTCTCGGGGGTTTTTTTTGGGGGGTGGGGTTAAGAGCAGCTGAAGAATTTTAATAAACTTGTAGTTAAAAAAATAAAAACATCTTGCCAAGACATATTAACAACGTAAGACAACAACATAAAACAAATATTGACTTAAATGTTACTTTCCTGGCACCGGGGGCCTTTCGCATGGTCTGTATTGAAATCAGCACCCCCAAAAAAACCCCGAGAGGAAATTTCCAAGTCTCCGTCGCAACTTTACAAAATTCCCCCCAGAGCCCCCCCGGTGCACTGGGGCCTTTCGCATGATCAGAAATGAGATCAGCGCCCCCAAAAACCCCCAAGTACCGATTTTCGCGGCTTTTCATTCATTTTTAGAGGTATCAAAAAAATCATGTACTTTTAGATGCACTTTATGTACCCGCGATGCAATTCCGCTTTCTCCGGAAACTGGTCATACGTAATACGGACCTTCTTCAAGAAATCTGTGAATCCACCTTCTCCTATTTAAGCTAACCTCATTGTGTAGAATTAAATATAAACCACCACAAGCTAGAAGAACGTCTTCTTCGGTCAACATATCGAGAAATACTGCCCAGCTAGTGTGGACACAAAACAATGACAAACATTTGTTTGCGAACAGTTTGCAAATATTTTGCCAACAGTTGCGAAACAATTTGAAAACTGTAGACAAACATGAAACAAGAAACAACAAACTGTTTGAAAATAGTTGACAAACTGTTTGCAAACAGTTTGTTGTTTCTTGTTTGTAAGTGTGGGCTAGGCTTAAGGGTCGGCTCTAGCTGTCGGCCATGTTGGCTGACACTCCATAAGACCAATGTTAAATTAAAATCCAAAATTTTCCTTTATTTTTGATAGGATAATTATAAACGATATGTCATTTTAAAGCTATGGCCAATATGCATGCAAATGGCTTTTCCAAAACTAAGAAAAACATTTTGTTTAATATTTATTAACAATTTAAAACATTGATTTTTAATATTTTTTTATGTTGTCACTATTAATTATAGCGAAAAACTACCAAGCCATTCGCATGAAGAATTTCGTCTCCAAGAGTTTGGTATTTTTTTTAAAAACGCTATTTGAACAATTGCGGGTTTTAAATGGATTTAGGCTGAGCAATGTCCGTGTAACCTACCGCCGCTTTAGAGTGATTTTAAATATGTTTTACGTTGTAAATACTAATTATAGCGAAAAATTACCAAGCCATTCGGATGAAGAATTTTGTCCCCAAGAGTTTGGTATTTTTTTAAAGACGCTATTTAAACAATTGCGTTTTTTAAATGGATTTAGGATGAGCAATGTCCGCTTAACCTACCGCCGCTACACTGAGTCGCAGGTTGCTTTCTGTTTTACTAGAGCCGACCCTTAAGATGCCATTCGAAAATAATAAAACCGGCAATAATTCCATCCCGTTCCACCAATAGACAGAATTCTTACAGACTGTTTTTTTTAGGAAAACAGATCTACATTTTATAAGTACAAGTTTCTGGACTGTGTATACGAATTCTACTGTTAATAATAGATGTGTTTAATTTATTTATTTGGGAAGTTGTTGCCATCGAAGAGTATCTCTATAAAAGAAGAAGTACTTACTGACAGACTGACTGACTGACAGATTGACTGACTGATATAAATCATCGTATAGCCAAAACTTTGATAGCTAGAAGCTTAACATTTTCAGTTTAACTTCATACAATTCTGTAGAAACTAAATAACAAAATATTATTAAATATATTGATTTTAAAGGTTGAACATGGTGAAAATGGTTCGATCCCAGCCCTATTTAAAATACAACAAAAGCAGGTTTGTTGAATGCATTTTACATAGCATGTTTAGAAAGTTCTGGGAATTTAGCTATAACTTTTATTATTTTGTCAATTTTCGTCGATATTACAATGTATTTTTTCAACATAATCTCCATTTAACTGAATACATTCATTCCGACGATAAGAACTTTTTTCTTTTTTTTCTTCATCCTCAAAGAACTTTTTTGGTGTCTCCTCAATCCACCTGTTTATGGCACTTTTTACTTAAATTAAACTTTCAAATCGAACACCGCATAAGGGTTTTTTCAAATCAAATGATAATCGCTGGGTGCAAGATCCGGGGAATAAGGTGAGTGCGAAAGCAATTTCCATCGTAAATCGTTCAAAACATCCTTTGTTTTTTTTGCGGTGTGTGGTCTTGCATTATCCTGTTGCAATAACGGACGTTTATGCAACTTCGTTTTTTGACAAGTGCCTGTCGCAGTGGTCCGGATAGTAAATTCGAATAATATTCTGCGTTAATTGTAGTACCTCTCACCAGATAATCCATAAAAATAATCCCTTCAAAATACCAGAATACAGTAAGCATTATCCAACAGACGGTAATGCACACGCCTTAAGTAAAGGCCCTTCTTCAGGTTTGCGCCATTCTTTGGATTGACATTTGGTCTCGGTATGAAATAAGGAATCCACGTTTCGTCAGTGGTTATTATTCGTTGCCAAAATTCATCACCGTAATGGGCTAACAGCTGTTGATGTTAACGACAAGTATCAGAAATATTGAGTTTCTGTTCTGGTCCCAACAGCTTTGGCACCCAGCGCGTTGAAACCTCGCTAACGCCCAAACAATCATGCAAGATGTCATGAACTTGTCGTGTAGCTATTCCTAGGCGTTCAATAATTTGACGAATAGTCATTCGCCTGTCCTCTTTCAGTAGGTCTTCGACGGCAGTAATGTTTCTTTCATTTACCGACGTGCTTGGGTGCCCACTGCGTGGATCGTCTTCTAGCGATGTTATACCGGTTTTAAAACTATCGATCCACCGATAAACAGTACTTTTGGATTCTGCAGACTCACCAAATACTCCTTGCAGATGCTGAATAATTTCTGATGTTTTCACACCTTCTTTCCACGAAAATAAAATTATTGCCCTTTGAGATTTTGCTGCGTCTTCCATGGTTACAAAAACAGTGCTATGAAAACGCGTCTATATCAGTAGAATAAACATGTCTAGTTGCATAAACATGTCAAGACTTGTCTGGCACCAATAACATTGCCTATAAGTTCTGCGTAACTTTGGAAACATCCCTCGTACATTCAATACCATAGAAACCAACTTAGAAGTACAAAAATACAACAAAATAAACTAAAAATGCCGACTGTATTAGGCCTATAATTCAAACATCTTTTGTCACATATTACAAATAATTCGACCACGCAGCTGAACCGCTGACGTGAGTTGAGCTAATTTCCAAAATTAAATTTATATAGGCCTATGTTTTTGGGTTTAAACAACTATTTGGGAACTTGATCTACTCACGAAGGTGCTGCATTCATGTACCAAATGTATTATCATCGGTCACCACAGTAAAAGCCGTGGATTTAATTCCGGTACTATTACGGTATTTTACGTTTTGATTGTTTTTGGGGGAACCAGATGGGTTATAAGGTCGCGTAAAAAAACAAAATGTGCAGAATTATTTCGTATGTCTATTTTTGTTAAAGAAAAATTCAAAAAAAATAAATTATAGTACGAAAAATCTCAAAAAATTGTTACTTCCGGTCAAAATTTTGGTCTACTTCGAACCAATATTTTTGGCTAACGAACTCGTCCAAACGACTTAGAAAACCAACCTGTGTACTAAATTTGGGCCAAATCGGACATAAATTGCGGCCGTTAGAGTGCGCACAATTATATGCTTGATACTTCCGGTCAAAAATGTGGTCTACTTCCGGTTAATTTTTTTGGCTAACGAATTCGTCCAAGCTTCTTAGAAAACCAACCTGTGTACCAAATTTGAACCAAATCAGACGTAAAATGCGTCCGTTAGAGTGCGCACACTTATATACATAAAGTTACTTCCGGTAAAAAAATTGGTCTACTTCCGGTCAATTTTTTTGGCGAACGAACTCGTTCAAGTGACTTAGAAACCCAACGTGTGTACCAAATTTGGTCCAAATTGAACGTAAAATGCGTCCGTTAGAGTGCGCACACATAGGCCTATATACATAAATATATACACGCCAAATTGGGAGTATCTTCAATACACAATGCATTACTTGCTTCGCACGCCAACCCCCGTATTGGGAGTATCTTCAATACACATTGCATTGCATGCTTCGCACGCCAACCCCACGGTAGGATCCACCACATGGTTTTTAGTCGGGTACTTCTATGGTAGTTTACGTTTTGATCAATTTTGGGGGGACACAGTGAGCTATAAGGTCGCGTAAAAAAACAAAGTGTGCAGAACAACATTCTACATTTATATTTGTAGAAAAAACCCTAAAAAAAGTTAATTGTCATAGGAAAAATCTAAAAAAAATAGCTACTTCCTATAAAAAAACTTAGCCTACATAAAATATATGATTTTTAATGACACCCCAAAACGTTTTCTGGGGACCATGATCGGTGCTCATTTACTACTCCCGACCTTGGGTCTCACCAAAAGGGCGACTGCAACAGCTCATTTTTCCTATGGAAATTCGCTAATAAAACTGCTGATTTGGATTGTAATCGTAACAATTTTAGGTTAGGCCAATACTGAACAAACACACGTTTCTTGAAAGAATTTAGATTATTACCATAGCAACCAAATTGGCAGATTTATAATCAGGATATTCTTCTCGACAGGCAACATTTTTTTCAGGTTAGGTAATGGCAAACAAACAACGAAACACGATTACTGTGTCATATTTCAAACACCTATCAATATTAAAATTACGCCAACTTTATTCTTCACTAGGCCTATTTGACCAGGTTGAAATACAAGCAGTATCATATTTTGGTAATATTTTATACTTGATAATTGCCTAACTTCTATAATAAAAATATAAACAATATTACCCAATCAATCGTTATTTTTGTGAAAATATCATAGCGTGCAATAATCTAATTGCATTTGCTTCGGGGGTAGTGAGCGAAGCGAGAATATAATAGAAAACCACAAGTGTCACCCTCACTTGAGAAATGGCAAACAATCTGTGCAACCGCAACGCCTGGCTGTGAAATGTTTACCACAATATACCTAATTTTACATGATACGGACGGTCAAGTATTCCCGTTAAATTTGAACCTGTCTCTTGGTCATTGTCTACTTATGAGTATGACGTAATTTTCTTTCCCCTCATATTACTTTCTCAATGTACTAGAGAAAAATAGAAAGTATAGTGATCGTAAAAAAAATCGATGTTGAGATTTTTGTGGAAATATCCGTTTTGGAACCACATCAGTCCAAAAAAGTGGTTTTTACAAAATGTCTGTCTGTATGTATGTATATCTGTATGTATACAAAGCTAGAGCGAAAACTATTCGAGCGATTTCAAACAAATTTGCACCAGACAGGCAGACATGTCAAGAAGGCCTGTATAGATGCACGAAAAACGAATTTGAAACATTTTGAAAAACAACCTCCTTTTTGGAAACCCCCCTCCCCCCAAAAAAATCTGTTATAATTTTTTAATAAAAAAAAAGATCTAACGATTTTGATAAAATTTGGCTTATCTGTAGCCTTTATTGTAGCCTACAATATGCAAAAACCCGCTTCTTTCTAAAAATTCTCTTTTTAGCTAACAATAATAATAATATCTGATTTTGGGAGGTTGTTTGGCCATAAAGGGGGTTGTTTTTCAAAACTTATTTCGTAACGCATTACATTTTCTATTTGTTAACTTCTACCGCAACCCGCGTTAAGGAACTTTGTTCCAATAATTACACTACATATAAGAGACATAACGGTATATTATATTCTTTGCTAATTTTGCATCAATCCAGATGGAACAAAATCTTTCCTATTTCAGAAGTGCTGATCGTACTTTTCGTTACACAAAACAGAACCATTCACCATGGGCGCCCATATGATATTTTCTAGGGGGGGGGGGGCTAGACCGGGGTTTGGGGCTTAACACGTTCACTGCTAAGGACGCACATGTGAGCTTGTCACTGAACACTATGAGAAACGGCCAACGCACAGTGAATTGCGTACTACGCACGCCAAAACTCGTATTGGGAGTTTTTTCAATTCACATTACATTGCGTGCTTCGCACGCCTAATCCCATGTTGGGAGTATGTTCAATACACAGTGCATTGCGTGCTTCGCACGTCAACCTCCGTATTGGGACTATTTTCAATACACAGAACATTTCGTCCTTCGCACGCCAATCCCCGTATTGGGAATATTTTCAATACAAAGTGCATTGCAGCTCATGCTTGAACTCAATAAAGTAAGTTTATGTAAAATCAAACGGCACATAAGACTTAAAACATATTTTAGTGCTAATCTGTTTAAAGAAAATTACCTGACTATAATTAATAATATACATACTTTTCTTTCCCTGGGAGCTAGGGGCGCCGTGGCTTCCCTCTGTCGATAGGTATGGGCGCCCATGCCATTCACTGACCGAATGATGTATTCACAACCCGATAAAAACCACATTAAAAGTAATTAACTATACAAGGAATAAACTTGGAATAGTTTTGTTTCGTCCCGTAACGTATATCAACATGTAATTGAGAAGGAAGACAATGGCGACATTTAATTTCACGTTGCGAGGGAACGTCCGGTCTTTCCGTCTTTTTATTGCCTTAACACGCTCCACTTCGCTACAATTAACGTTCATTGTTTCCAACGTAATACTAAAAACATCTGTAGTTAAGTTTAACTTGAGAAATACAAAACTTGAAGACGTTGTACTTAATATATTCGTATTATCTCTTACTTGGGTGAATATTAAGGAGACGTGTTATCTGTATAAAATATAAACGTAAACAGAACTTATGATAAAGAAACACTGAAGTTTAAGAAAGCGGTGGCAATTTTTGTGAGTCATGTCTAGCCTTTAGATAATTATTTGCAAATTAGGTACAGACTGTACGACTCGCAATTTTACCACCTTTTTAGTGGTTTATACAGGGTGCGGCAGAAAGAACTCCCCTATTTGGGTGAGCTAATAAAAACAAAACCAAGTAAGATAGGATATTTTTATTTTCATTAACAAAGATTACACATAATACCGTTTAAGAATATGCAATATTAATGTGTTTTAAACAATACGTCACTCAAACGGCTACCTCCACTGTTGATGCAGTACCGACTGAGTAGAAGGGTGTTGGGCTTGTCTTGGAATAGCTGCATACGCGGCGTTTTCAGTGTACGCCATAGCTTGGTCTAGTGTAGGCTTAGGCAATGTCGTTCAGTTTACTGAAGTAGTTCAGTGAATCTCCTTCAGTGAAAGGAACTAGTTCACCATTGTAGTTCAGTAGTTCAGTAGTTCAGAACGTATTGAATGAGATGTAGTCAGTGATTTATAAATAATTGTAATACAAGTCATAGCATTGAATGGTTTCCAAACTACTGTACTGACATCAGGATAGCAATACTAAAACACAATGTGTAACATTAAGCTACACAATATTATTACATAGGCTACTAGGGGAAACCACTGCGTGCTCCGCACGCCATCCCCGTTAGAACCTTCTACACACATAATCAAGTTATATTTTCTTTATAATAAAGGTGTAGGATTAATAATAACCAAAAAGGTAAGATGGTAAATAATGGTGAATAATGTTAAATGTTCAAAAACCCTAACCTAACAGTTAGAAATACAATAAATAGTTGCTTCAAAATTTGAAATCAGGTGTTAAATTATCAGGTAGAAATATTAGAGCAAACAGTTTTATGTGTTATTTTATTCAATTGGTTGCTATGCTCATAATTCACCAGTCTAGGCCTAACCTTAGGATTTTTTCCGACTAAATTTACAAATATTGAAATAACAAATGTTTTTATCAAAATGAATTATAGCCTAGCTGTTACTCAGGGATAGTAAATCTTTTTATTAAAATTTTTTCAATCAGATCAGTTGTTCTAGAGATGCCTCCCCCCCCCACCTACATACAATAATATTAGTTTAAATTTGTTTTTACAAATTTCTTAATACACGCATATATGATTTACTTATTAAAGTAAATAAAATTATAAATATTTAAAAACTGTTATTTCGGTAAAAAAAGAAAACTACGATCACTTCATAAATAAGAACATTAATGGAAAGTAAATTAAACTAACAAACTAATACAAAGGTTTTAGTTTAATATACATTCAACACTAATAAAATATAGACTGCAAGGACAATGTACATTAACAAATATTTGTTCCTTACTTTAAGCACGCAATCAAATAAATTGTACGAAGTAAAACACGGGCATCGACTGTCTACTGAGACTGAGATAGTGAGATGTTAAGAAACAACTCCTTCATCTGGCACACATAAAAAAAATATGAGAGCCGGAATGGGAGCCGGAAATTGGGTGAGTTAGTGGACTACTGGACTACTGAACGACAACAATCCTTACGCTTCACATATCACCGGATGTAAAGAAAGAAAACAGTGAGCCCTTCAGTTAGTGAACTACAATCTTGTGGATATCTGAAGTACTTCATTCGGCTCAGTCGAAGTGAGCCGATCTTCTGAACGGCTCCTTCATGAGTTACGCAGGTCTAGTCTGGTGAACATCGCACTTTTGTCTTGGAGCTCTTTATTCAAAATGGCGGATCGCCAATAACTACTCAAGCGTCTCTTAGTCGACGGGATACTGTTCCGTTGAGAAAACCATTTTTTCGTAGGTTTTGAATTTTCGAGAGGCTGGTTCTGCATTCGAAACAGAAGGCCCGAGGTCGATGACGGATCGGTAAAGGCCAAGAAAATGATCCAGCAGTGAGAGATTCTGTTCAACAATCGCCTCGAAAAAAAGCATGCGATGGCAGTCCGATTATCTGAGCTTAGTATGAAAAGTATCTTGCATCAAGATTTGTAAACACATCCCTACAAGATTGTTTTGGTTCAAACTGAGTGGAAGAGATCACAAAGTCCGTACAGCATTGTGTCAAGACATGCTTCGGAACATTCACCGAGAAGTTGAGGCACACACTACAGAGAACGGCTCAACCAATGCATCAAGAATGGAGGCAGCCATTTGAGTGATGTGTTGTTTAAAACACATTAATATTGCATTTTCTTAAACGGTTTTATGTGTACTCTTTGTTAATGCAAATAAAAATATTGTATCTTACTTGGTTTTGTTTTTATTAGCTCCCCAAATAGGGCAGTTCTTTCTGCCGCACCCTGTATTTTCCAGTCTATGGAACCGCGTGAATTAGTTACTATAGTTTAATAGTAAATTTTAAACTACATTTTTTTTAAACTTTGAAAAACAACCCCCTTTTTGGCCACCCCCCCCCCCCAAAAAAATCAGTTATTATTTTATTATAAAAAGAGGCTCTAACGATTTTGATAAAATTTTGTTTATTTGTAGCCCTTTATGTACCCTACCATATGCAAAAAACAGCATCTTTCTAAAAATTCTCGTTTAGCTAATAATAATAACTGATTTTTGGGGGTTTTTTGGCCGAAAAGGGGGCTATTTTTCAAAATTTGTCAAAAAATCTTGTCGTGCATCAATACAGGCCTAATTGACGTGGTTGGTGCAAATTTATTCTTAATCGATCGAATAGTTTTCTCTCCAGCTAATAATAATAATAATATTTATTAGTTAATCTCCTACTTAAACACCTCTCCTACCCCTCCTACAATTATGAAGTCACAGTGAATTTGTTTAACAATTTAAATATGTTTGCGAGAAAGTATGTGCCAGTTCCTGGTACCGTTTATTTCATTTAAAATTGTAAAAACCCGCTATTTTTAAAATATATAAAAACAATTTTGGTTTTTCGTAGGATAATCTCTATTAAAACAAATTTATGAAAACACACTTAACTTAATAATTCTTCCGTGGATTTAAAAAATGTCAAGGTTATTTTACAAGACAATACGACTGTTAAACAGACATGACAGACAGAAAGACAAACTTGGTTACGACTTGAGCTAATTGTCTGTCTAGTACATTTACTGTCAATTACTGTACATATTCTATGTAAAGGTAGGCGCTAGAAGTTAATTCTTATGTCTAACCTAATCCTTGAGCTGTCGTTAAATTATTAATTTTCTTTCTTAGTTCGTTAACAGAGGAAACCGAATGTGTACAGTGAACATTATAAGATTAACAGTAACAATTCACTGATCTTGCGCCAAAAACAAGTAAAATACGTCAGACTATATCTTATAGTGACAAAAAGTTCTTGTCAGACCTCGAAGTGGAGTTATCGGCGAATGTCCATAGGAAAAACGAGCTATTGCAGTTTCCCTTTGGTAAGACCCAAGGTCGGGAGTAGCAAATGAGCATCGATGCCCAGAACACGTTTTGGGGTGTCATTAAAAATTATAGATATATATGTGTTCTCACTCTAGCGGCCGCATTTTAAGTCCGATTTGGTTCAAATTTGGTACACATGTTGGTTGTCTAGGTCGCTCGTACGAGTTCGTTAGCCGAAAAACACGTTTTTGACCGAGAATGAATTTTTTTTGAGTTTTTCTACAAATATAAATGTAGGATGTTATTCTACACATTTTGTTTTTTTACGCGACCTTATAGCGCGCTTGGTTCCCCCAAAATCAATCAAAACGTAAAATACCATAGAAGTACCCGGTTCAAAGCCATGTGGTGGATTCTACAGTGGGATTGACGTGCGAAGCACAAAATGCATTGTATTGAAGATACTCCCAGTACGGGGGTTGGCGTGCGAAGCACGCAATGCTTTGTGTATTGAAGATACTCCCAATATGCGGAATGGCGTCAAAGCACGCAATGCATTGTGCATTGAACAAATTCCCAATATGCGGAATGGCGTGCGAAGCACGCAATGCTTTGTGTATTGAAGATACCCCAATTTGCGGAATGGCGTGTGAAGCACGCAATGCTTTGTGTATTGAACATACTCCCAATTTACTGAATGGCGTGCGAAGCACGCAATGCTTTGTCCATTGAAGATACTCCCAATATGCGGAATGGCGTGCGAATCATGTTGCAGCTATATAGCACCGTCGTGAATAGACCTATTTCCCAAATTGTTGGTTGAAACTCTAAAACATAGGCCTGTAAATTAAATTTTGAAAATTTGCTCAACTTACGTCAGCGGTTCAGCTGCGTGGTCTTGTTATCACTTGCAATGGGTAATCTGTACTAATATTATAAAGGGGTAAAATTTGTTGGTTTGTTTGTTTGCAGGAGGGAATCTCTGGAACTACTGAACCAATTGAAAAAAAATAGTTTAACTAATAAAAAGCTACACTATCCCTGAGTAACATAGGCTATAATTAATTTTGATAAAATCATTTTTTTATTTCAATATTTGTAAATTTAGTAGGAAAAAAATCTTAGGCTAGGCCTACACTGATGAACCGACACACATTTCTTGGATGTATTTATTACGACAGCAACCAATTGAATAAAATAACAGATAAAACCACGGTTTGCTCTAATATTTTCATTAACAGCTGGTTTCAAACTTTGAAGCAATTATTTGTATTTCAAACTTTTGGGTTAGGTTTTTATTAAAGTTTAGACCTGAGCTTTTCTTATTATTTTAACCTTTATTATATTATAATCCTTTCGTTATAAAATATACGAAATAATTTGATTTAAACATTTAAAATTATTTACCATCTTAGTCTTTTTGTTATTATTAATCCTACGCCTTTATTATAAAGAAAACACAACATGATTGTGTGTATAGAATGTTAACATTAGTTTTTAATAAATAGACTAGGATTATTCTAACTGCAAGCGGGAATTGTGAAAAAACCAATAATATCAATGAAAAATATTAGTTGTACAATATCACAAAATTTGAGGAGCTGTAATTTCTATACGGTTCGAAATTTTGCATTTGGCTTAGCACAATTGTGTTCTACTAACAAAGATCTTTAAAATGTGGTATCTCGCAACCTTGGCTTACGTAGAAAATTTACAAAACTTTGTAAGTGGCCCGTTCCTACGTCACGCCAAAAACAAGTAAAAGTATTGGTCGTAGTGATAAGTACGTAGCTGCAAAGTTTAATTAAGAATTGTTTAATAGTTTTCGAATAAATAAATACGATCCTTACTTTTGTCCAATCCTGTATATCTTTTAATACTGGTCTGTAAGTCATGGATGTGCGAATGTGTGTTGGTAAAATAGAATTGCCTTTATTAGCGAATTTCCATTGGAGAAATGAGCTATTGCAGTGGCCCTAATGGTGAGGCCCAAGGTCGGGAGTGACAAATGAGCACCGATCATGGTCTCCAGAACACTTTTTGGGGTGTCATTAAAATTCATATCTATATATGTATATGTGTGTTCGCACTCTAGCGGCCGCATTTTAAGTCCGATTTGAACCAAATTTGGTACACGTGTTCGTTGTCGATGTCGCTCGGACGAGGTCGTTAGCCAAAGAAATCCAACAACCGGAAGTACGTTTTTTGACCTTAAGTAATTATTTTTTGAGATTTTTACTACGAAAATGAAATTTTTTTACAGATTTTTCTAAAAACATAAGTGTATGATGTTATTCTGCACATTTTATTTATTTTACGCGACCTTATAGCTCGCTTGGATCCCCCAAAATCGGACAAAACGTAAAATACCATAAAAGTACCCGGTTCGAAGCCAAATGGTGCAAACTCGCGAGGCCACTAGGCGCAAACAAATTCTACTAATATATTGCATACACACAGACAGCTGTTCAACGCCTTCGTGAGTAGACCTATTTCATAAATTGATGGTTGAAACCGTAAAACACAAACATATAAACTTAATTTTGGAAATTTGCTCAACTCACGTCATCGGTACAGCTGCGTGGTCGAATTATTTTTTTGTGGGGTGAGGTTAGGACTACCTAGTCCTTTCTACCACCTAACCCCATTATACACAATTACATTATAATACACACATAAAAATAGTTTCGTTAATGTAAGGAACATTTTTTTTTTAAATACAACATTTCTTCCACTGTTAAGTTTTATATTTACCGTCTTAGCTTATGCTATAAAAGCTCTCAAAACTTTTCAATTATATTTTAATGAAACGGAATTCATGTTTCTCCGACGGTAATGGATAAGTCAGTAAAATTTCATCAACATCGAAATCTGAATTTTTTTAGCTAAATCTTATCTGAAAAAGTATTATTTGAATGTTTGCTACGAACCCAAATAACGGCTTATCGGGTTTTTTAGTGGGTAAAAATGTGAAAAATCGTCATCAACATTGACTAACCAAAATATTAAGCAGAATTGTTGGCTGTATAGATGATATATAATATAATAAATTATAATATCTATATGTATAAAAGCGAAATACCACTCAATCATTGACTCACTCATTACGATTTGTCAAAAACTACCGAACGGATTAAAAATGCAATTTAGTATGTAGCTTCCTCTAGGGCCATAGGTGCTCACTAAGAAAGGGTTTGAAAAAATGGAAATTTTAGGGGGGTTTTGGGGGGATCAAAGTTATTAAATCACGGTTTCTTCAAAACTACCGAACGGATTGGAATGAAATTTGGTATGTAGCTTTCTCTAGGGTCATAGGTGCTCACTAAGAAAGGGTATGACAAAATTCGAAATTTTAGGAGGGGTTTGGTGGGATCAAAGTTACTAAAATCATAATTTCAGATTTTTTATTATTATGACAATAGTGCTTTTATTATTTAAGATCTATATAAATTATGTAAAAGCCAAATACCACTCACTGACTGAACACTTGAAAAGAATACAATTACGTTAAAAAGACTGAAAACACCAACCACCACGGTCAACGCCGTACGGGTCAGCTAGTATACATATATAGAGATATTCTATATGAGTCAATAATTTATCAAACAGTAGTAAATGATTGTAGACCTGGTGATTACTGTCCAGTATAGAATAAAGCTACAAGTCGCCGAGTTGATTACAGTTCACTGAAGCAAGTTCAGGCAATAATGTTAAAGACTTCTTCAGTACTCTTCAGTCCATGAAATTCAATTACTCTACCGACTGTAAACTCTCTATTACACTCCCTTATTGTATGTTTTCCCCGCTTTTTATCAGTTGTAAAAAGTACAACTTTACCCAGCATCCCAAAAACCGTTCCGAGTTTTGCAGGAAAACTTTCATTTGTTCGATTAAACGCGACGAGAAACAAATTGCTTTTAAAATAGTAGTAAACGGAAAATATAATATAATTAGTTATTTGTGCAACTGGAGTTATCGGGATCGGTTCAGTAACAGCTTTTATTTGAAAATCAATTAAAATGTTTTATACAAATAAAAATAAAGGTGTTAAAAAACGTGCGTGAAACTCTCACGCGTTAGAAGGGAAACTTCTTGGGTCTTTGAGTAAAATATTAAATTATAGGCTCTGTACATCTAAAAAGTTGAAAAAGTAGTTTATTTTAAAGAACGAAGTAAACGGAAAGAATTCAAAACAATAAACAACGATTCAAACATATAACAGATGATTTCATCCATTATATTTAGTGCGTCAATAAAAGTTTTATAAATACTAGCTGACCCGTAAGGCGTAAATTTATAGAGGTCGATCTTAGTATGTTTAAAATATAATATTAAGTAATTGGACTTTGAATGTGCTGTTGAATATATAGGTAAAGTTGTGATTAGAAGTTTAGAGATTAAGTAATTAAAATACCACGAACCACCATCGAATGCTGTAGCTTAGTTTATAAACCCTTCTCTTATAATTTCTACCTTACCACTTTCCGTCTTTTAAATAATATAAAACTACTAGCTGACCCGTACGGCGTTGCCCGTGGTGGTTGGTATTTTCAGTCTTTTTAACGTAATTGTATTCTTTTTAAGTGTTCAGTCAGTGAGTGGTATTTGGCTGTTATACATATAGATCTTAAATAATAGAAGCCCTATTGTCATAATAATAAAAGATCTGAAATTATGATTTTAGTAAATTTGATCCCCCCAAACCCATTCTAAAATTTCGAATTTTTTTAAACCCTTTCTTAGCGAGCGCCTATGGCCCTAGAGGAAGCTACATACCAAATTTAGGTATGCCACGGAAAATAAGCAAAGACATTCTTCACCGAGATCAAATAGTTTAATTTTAAATAATTTGTAATTTATTAATATCAATAAACCAGTTTACGAAGTAATTGTTGGTTATTCGATAGAGTCGCTACTGAAACGGAACAAAACGTATACTAACGTTTTGCTTATTTTGACCACTGACACAAGTATTTAAACTTATTTGTGTTTACCCAAACACACTGTGTAAACACTAAGTTAAGTTCAGGCAAACGTACAATTCGCCCAATCAAATATTAAGCGTGATATTTGCCTCATTTATTTCACATTGAAGAGCTTCGCATTATTAAACCCTCAATAAGTGCGTATGTTAAAACTGTATATCTTTACCTGTCGCAAAATAATTCCCGAAACACCTTATTCAATTAACTGTATATAAAGGAAACATGTATAACTGACGGTTTGGTAGCTAAAGGCTGTAGACTTAATCTGGCCTCGAGACAAACATTTCATCTCAACAACAACAGTTTAAGCGAGTCAAGCTCACGGCGAATTGTATTATATAATAACATAACAGACGTGGCAAAGTGTTTCGTGAAAGTGAAATGAAACAGAAAGATAAACTTAATTTCCAGTGAAATAGATGCAGTGCTTCTCCTTTACTTAAATTACTTTGAAAGTAAATTTAATAATAGTATTTTTACATTTAGCAATTGATTTGAAATAATTTTGCACTATATTCGATTAATTTCTTTTTAAACATTGATTTATAATAGTTTTCCAATTCAAAATTTAATTGAACCATGAAAACATAAATCTATTGACCTATGTTAAGACCAAACAATATAAATTTAAACGTATATTTTAATTATTGGATACTAGGGGAAATCCCTGCGAGCTCCGCACGCCAACCCCTTTGGAACTTTCTATAAACATAATCACGTTATGTTCTCTTTATAATAAAGGCGTAGGATTAGTAATAACCCCAAAGCTAGGATGGTAAATAATGTTAAACGTTCAATTCAAATTATTTCGTATATTTTATAACAGCAGTTATAATAAAGGTGAAAAGAACCAGCAAGGCTCTGGTCTAAACTTTAATAAAAACCTAACCTAAAAGTTAGAAATACAAATAGTAGCTCAAAAGTTTAAAATCAGCTTTTAATGGAAATCAGCTGTTTTATCTGTTATTTTATTCAATTGGTTTCTATGGTAATGAATGTAAATACATTCAAGAAATATGATAATAATATAATTCTACCGAACGGATTGGAATGAAATTTGGTATGTAGCTTCCTCTAGAGCCTTAGGTGCTCGCTAAAAAGGTTAAATAAACAAATTATTTTAGGGGTGGGTTTGGGGGGTCAAAGTTACTAAAAATACCACCAAACGGATTGGAATGAAATTTGGTATGTAGCCTCCTCTAGAGCCCTCTAAAGGTGTTCGCTAAGGAAGGTTTTCAAACAAATTTTAATTTTAGGGGAGTTTTAGGGATCAAAGTTACTAAAAAATAAAACATCTAATGGATTGGAATGAAATTTGGTATATAGCTTCCTCTAGGGCCCTAGGTTCTCGCTAAGAAAGGTTTTCAAACAAATTTTAATTTTATAGGTGGGTTTGGGGGGGGGGGGGTCAAAATTACTTTAAATACCACCAAACGGATTGGAATTAAATTTGGTATGCAGCTTTCTCTATGGCCCTAGGTGTTTGCTAAGAAAGGTTTTAAAGAAATTCGAAATTTTAGTGGGGGTTGGGGGAAAAAAATTTTAAAAAAAAAAAAAAAAAAACATTGAATGGATTGGAAATACATTTAGTATGCAGCTTCCTATAGGGCCCTAGGTGCTCGCTAAGAAAGGTTTTCATAAAATTTGTAATTTTAGTTGTTTTTTGGGGGTCAAAATTACTAAAAATCCCCATAAGAAATACGTAGTGTAATATATTTATTGATATATTTGTTTTGTTAATATAGCCTACATTTAACTTTGATTTGTCCACCCGTGCAAAGCCGGATCGTGCAGCTAGTTTCCTATATAAAGAAGTTTAATAATGAAGTTGATATTGGTGTAAGGAAAAAACTTTTTTACTAAAAGCTTAGTTTTCTATCTGGTCATTACTTTGTATTTCTAAGTCATTCTGACCGCACTTCTTTTTTTTACTAGAATTTATTTGGTATCGATTTGACAGCAAGCAATGCACCACACCCTGAAGTATTTAATTACGCACCACACTGTATATAGTCGTCAATGTAACGTAAACAATAAAACAAACAATGCTATGGCTTCCAGATGTCATAATGAACTTGATCCTTAATTGGGTGACGTGTTCGTCTCTAACCTCTTCACTGTATTATTTGATTTAACAATTGCACTTCGTTCAATACTATACATGTGCACATGTATCAAAAGTATATCATGGCATCAGCTAGTCAACTGTTGTATACAAAATATAATTGAGGATCGATATCCACATACATAAGCGGGTTTGTCCCAACTGACTGAAGAGAGGCAAATGCGAATAACTGCCACATACTTTCTCCCAGTTGAAACGTTACCTTCCCAAGAGTAGCATATGAGGTATTAAAGTAGGAAGGGGGGGAACACATTAAAGTAGAAGAGTAACTAGTAAATATTATTATTATTAAAACTATTCGATCGATTTCGAACAAATTTGCACCAAACATGTCAATTAGCCCTGTATAGATGAACGAAAAATGGTTTTGAAATAAAAAAAAACCTCTTTGGCCAAAAACCCCCAAAAATCAGTTATTATTATTATTATTACCTAAACGAGAATTTTAGAAAGATGCGGTTTTTTACATATGGCCTACATTAAGGGCTACAAATACGCCACATTTTATCAAAATCGTTAGAGCCGTTTTTGAGAAATTTTGATTTTTCTCGTTTTTTGGCCATTTTTGGGCGGTAAAACCCTTAAAAATCCAAATTTTGAAAAAATGAAAAAACGCCTGGAAATATTCCAGAACTACACCTACATACCAAAATTCATCAAATTTGAACCGTTGGTATGGTCTCCAGCTCTGTACACATTCTAACACACAACACCAAACCGTTCAGGGAGCACCAAACCGAATAATTCAACTAAAAATATTTTTGGGTTCAGGGAGCACCAACACAGATAATTCCACTAAACAATTTTTGGGGGTTCAGGGGGCTCCGAAACAGATATTTCCACTAAAAATTCAAATTCGAAAATTTGGACGAAAACAAAACTTTATCCATACACTTCGTTCGTAAGTATGTAGGAGGGAGAAAGCAAAAATTAATGGGTTATTCTTATGAGGTTATAGACGCAAAATTTTGCGTCCTAAAAAAGTATTTTGCAGAATTTTAATTTTAAAACTAAAAAATAGTGAAAATTCGGGTGCTTTTTCCCAGCCCTATTACAGATAAAACAGCTATTCGAATCAAAAGCTTAGCAAGCCATATAATATGTTTATATTAATTACCATAGCAACCAACTTAGCCAATTTATAATCAGTTTATTGTTCTTCACAACCAACTGCGTTTTTGGTTAAAATTAACAAACTAAAAGCAATCACAAACATCAACGAAAAATTCTTAGTGCATTATAATTCAATTCAAACATCTGTTGTTACATATTATGAATAAAACAGCTGAATTGGTAAAAAAATTTAACATAATTCTAGATTTAACCCTAAAATGAACCAAAAAACGTTTATTTGCAACCAATTTGCAAATTTAGAGTCTGGTAATTTTTCTTCTCAGGTAGCAGTTTTTTCAAAGTTAGAAGCTAACAAAAGGCTGTTTCCTTTAGTTGGTAATATCAGAATTTGTTTGAAATGTTTTTTATTTACTACTAGCTGACCCGTAAGGCGTTGCCCGTGGTGGTTGGTATTTTCAGTCTTTTTAACGTAATTGTATTCTTTTTAAGTGTTAAGTCAGTGAGTGGTATTTGGCTTTTATATATCTTAAATAATTAGCCCAATAATTGGTGTTTTAGTTCATTGTAGGCCTAACCTAAAATTATATTCAGTTTTTGATCCAATTCAGTTGTTGATCAAAATCAGCTGTTTAAGCTTTTCATACGAACAGCTGTTTTTTGTGCCCCTGATAAAATCAAAAGAAATCTTTCTTCTTCTTCCTTAAGATTGACCTTCCTTAAGATTAACATTGAAACTTTGAGGGCCACTGGGGCGTAGCCCTAATGTCCTAGGACTTCGGTAAATGGCCTAAAACCTTCCCCGGGTTAACCTGTGTTACTATGCAAAATTTCAAAGCAATCGGATGGACGGTTTGGTAACGCATAAAGGACAAACATACCAACAGACAAACGTACAAACAGACAGACATACATTGAATTATATATATATAGATTTTAATATTAATGGTGAAATCTCAACGCACACACAATTCGAATTATTATGGTTGACATTGTCTACTTCGGTCTCTGTCTTACGCAATCTATATATGGGTCGCCGCCACCCTCACTACCCCACTAGATCCAAGTGCCTCTGTCCTAATCAATCGTCATTTCCGTGGAAATATCGGAGTATGCCATAATCTGTTTGCATTGTCTTCGACGCCGGGGCGAATAAATTTGTTCAACGATTACCTTATGAGATGAAATGAGGGAACTATTCAATCTACCTACGACCTAAGGAAATTTTGTGGTGACGCCTAAAGTTGGGAGTGGTCAATGAGCAACGATCATTGTCCTGAGATTACGTTGTGTGGTGTCATTAAAATTTGTACATATATATATATCTAGCTGACCCGTACGGCGTTGCACGTGGTGGTTGGTATTTTCAGTCTTTTTAACGTAATTGTATTCTTTTTAAGTGTTCAGTCAGTGAGTGGTATTTGGCTTATATATATATAGATCTTAAATAATAAAAGCACTATTGTCATAATAATAAAAGATCTAATATTATGATTTTAGTAACTTTGATCCCCCCAAACCCCTCCTAAAATTTCGAAATTTTTCATACCCTTATTTCTTAGTGAGCACATATGGGACTAGAGGAAGCTACATACCAAATTGCATTCCAATCTGTTCGGTAATTTTGAAGAAATCGTGATTTAGTAATTTTTATCCTCCCTAAAACCTCCTAAAAACCTCCCTAAAATTTCCAATTTTTTAAAAACCCTTTTTTAGTGAACACTTATGTCCCTAGAGGAAGCTACATACCAAATGTCATTCCAATCTGTTAGGTAGTTTTGAAGAAATCCTTTTTTAATAACTTTGATCCCCCC
>JAGFPH010009571.1:19448-46098 GCA_018207615.1 Philaenus spumarius | reverse complement strand
TCCCACTCTTTCCGCCGTCTTCTTCAAATTATTTCACACCATTCCTTTTAACGTGTTTTGGGTATTCTTTTCTCATTGGTCGATTTTACCTTACTTCCTTCTGATTGGTTTGTCGTTTGCTGACAACCTATTTCCTTCCGGCTTATTTGACTTCGTTTTTGAAACGAATTTCTTTAACGCGGGTTGCGGTAGGAGTTAACAAATGGAAAATGTAATGCGTAACGAAAAAAGTGTTATAATCGGTTGCTATAGAAATAACAAGTATAAAATACAAGTAACAAAAAAGCGTTACGTAATTGGTTGCTATGGCAATGAATGTAAATACATTCAAGAAACATGTATTTTGGTTCATCAATTTAAATTAAGAGACGGTCGGTCCCGTATTACCGTCAAGCACTGAAATTCATTCAATAACATAAACTGTTCTGTCATCTGTCTAGGATTTACCTAAAATTATCGTGTGTGTATTTAATTTATTTTACCTGCTTTAACGGCAAAATACATAATATAATAGGCCTAACAATAAATTTATACTTATGGAAATTTCATTTTCCATAAATATAAGATTTCTTGAATCGTTTAAAATCTATACGTGGTAAAACCATTTTCAAAAATAGCTGTTAAGTGTTTAATACTATAAAATTATTACTATTACGTTAATACCAGAATATATTTCAAAACTCGTTGTTATGTAGAAAAGCAATTTCTGGAAAAATTTTTACAAATTGTGTTTTGTCTTACAGAGAGTTCCGATTATATTTAAATAACTTAAGTTATGACTTACGGTAGTATTTAAATTATTATAAGTTAACAAGGTATGACGTATTTTAAGATATTGGTAATTTGATTTGGTGGATATCTGTAAAAAGACTTTAGAAGTGTAACACTTAATATGAGTATAAAGATAAAGATAAATTCATAAAAAACAAATATCATATGTATTAAATAAATACGAAACTATTGAGACTTAAATTGTACAATATATTTTTTATTATACGTTGTTTCGAAGCTATGTTATTATTTAGAATAGTTAAAACTTTAGAATGACACGTCTTTCGAGTTATTCTATTTGTTTATTTTATATAATTTTTTTCAGAATAATGTGTTTTATATATAACTATGTATGATTTTTAATCTAGACTAATAAATTTGGTGTAATAAAATAGATCCTAAACGAGAAATATTTCTTTCCTTTCTATTTTGTTTTTTTGAAAGTTTATTAAAAACTTCTAAGACAATGTTTAATATCTTGTATCATTTTAAAATAATTAGTTTAATAATTAGTTTTTTTTCATTAGTTATGGAAGTTTATAACTTAAGCAAGGTAACGATACTTCTCAATGATAAAGTGTAAGAATAATAATTATATAAACTCAGTTTTCAAAATTAATAATAATATTAAGGTATTTTTCTCTCAAATTCATTTACTTATATAACATTTCCTTGCATCTATTCTTATTTCTTAATGTATACAACTTTTGAAAATAAACTAATAATTGTTTTGCTGTTGTTAAATATTTTAAACTTCCAATTACTACTTTTTATGTCAGATGAATTATTCATTCCCTTAAGCATTTATATACTCGAAGTTGTATATTTTAATATTTACCGAATATGAATCATTTTAGATAAACTGATGTAGACTTAACCTATAATTACTATATGTATGTTGTCGTTAAGACAGGTAAAATAAATTAAACGCACACATACACACAGTCATTTTAGTTCAGGCCCTAGACTGATGAAAAACATTTTATGTTTATTGAATGTATTTACAATGAATGGACATTTAACTGTGTTTATCATCTTATCTTTGATGTTATAAGTAACTAGCTGCCCGATCCGGCACGGATAGACATATTAAAGTTAAATGTGTATTACAAAAATATATATATTTATCAATAAATATATTACACTATATATTTTTTACGGGGATTTTTAGTAACTTTGACCCCCCAAACCCACCCTAAAATTTCGATTTTTTTGTTTAACCTTTCTTAGCGAGCACCAAGGGCCCTATAGGAAGCTACCTACCAAATTTCATTCCAATCCGTACGGTTGTTTTTGAGAATTAGTGATGAGTGAGTCAGTGAGTGAGTGGTATTTGAGTTGTATATATATATATATATATATATATATATATATATATATATATAGATTCTACGCCTTTATTACAATGACATATAAACGTATGGGAGCAGTAAATATTTGTATAAAAATAATCTAATAATAGATGGCAATTGAAAGATTAAAATTATGTTGTACGTTGCCGTTAAGGCTGGTAAAATAATTGAAGAAAAGACGTGATGAACTTCGTTCCCACGACCGCTCATATTTACTATTTTTAGCCTCAACGGTTCTCACGGAAAAGTGTTTTGTCTACTGTAAAGTGTTTGGAGAAATGTAATACCGCACAAGTGTGATTGTCACATCCATTGTTATTTCATATTTTGTATTGAGTGTCTGAACTGTTTCTATTGATTTTACGCTTTGTAATTTTAATAGAATATAATTTATATTATTATTCATATTATCCTCTATTTCTTTATTAATGCATCTTACTAAACATTTATTTATTTAATTTGTTATTATCAGTAATAGTTATATAAGCCATCGTAGTATTTGTGTTTAACAATCCCTGACAAATGAAAATTGCCTTAAATATTTTTTACAAATTATATTTATCCATGTTTTTATTGTAATACTATATTATCACTGTTTAGGAAAATATAGGTTATGTTAAATTATTTCACGCGCCATTGAATGAGTGGTAGGAGCATTGCGTGAAGCTTGCATTGGCTTCACCTAGGCAATAACAAACTTATTGATTTATATAGGATTGTATATTTATAAAATCGTATGCATTTTTATTCAAGGGATTTAGAACTGTCAATACTATTAAAATACAAGTATATAAGCGTATATATTAATATATTACTACGCTGCTCGCTTCGCTTACCAATCCCCTGCGACATCTCACGGCGAAGCAAATGCAAACAGATTATTTATACTCTAATATTTTCTCGCGAATGACGATTGTACAGGACAGATAATTTTTACTTGTATATAGAAGAGGAGCAGTTTTTAAATTATAAAATACTATGGGAAACACCGGCGTGTTCCACACGCCAACCCCTTTGGAACCTTCTGTACACATAATCATGTTATGTTTTCTTTATAATAAAGGTGTAGGATTAATAATAACCCCAAAGCTAAGATGGTAAATAATTTTGATTGTTCAAATAAAATTATTTCGTATATTCTATAACAGCAGTTATAATAAATGTTAAAAGAACCACCAAGGCTCAGGTCTACACTTTAAATAAAAACCTAACCTACATGTTAGAAATACAAATAATTGCTTCAAAGTTTGAAATCAGGTGTTAATGGAAATATTGGAGCAAATAGCTTTTTTATCTGTTATTTTATTAAATTGGTAGCTATGGTAATAAATGTAAATACATGTGTTTGTTCATCAGTCCAGGCTTAACGTAAGATATTTTCCGACTAAATTAACAAATATTTAAATAAAAAATGTTTTATCAAAATTAATTACTGGGAAGCTTATATTACTCAGGGATAGTGTAGCTTTTTATTAGTAAAACTATTTTTTCAATCGGTTCAGTAGTTCCAGGGATTACCCCCTATAAACAAACAAACAAAAAACAAAACAAACAAACAAATTTTACCTGTGTAATATGAGTATAGATGACCAAAATATAATACGGTAAATCATTATTTCAAACTGGTCAGATTGACCTAGAAAAGAATAAACTTAGTATAATTAATTTTAATAGTGGTAGGTGTTTGAATTATAATATAGTAAGCTTTTTATGTTTTCTAGTATACATAAACTAAAATATGTGTTGATTGTGTAGATCAATTACATGATATTAAATTTGACAAGATGGTTGATATACTAAAAAATGTAAAAGTTTACAAGTAACGTGCTTTGGTTCAGTTTTGTCCGGAGCTAAAATTGTTTTAAATCAGCTGTATTATTTATAGTATTTATAAAAAGATGTTTGATTTGTACGCTTGTGTTGGTTCAGCATAAATACGTCACACCTAGAATTGTTTTGCTAATCTTTTGATTGGAATATGCAGTTTTATTTTCTAAAGGGCTGGGAGTAAAACGTAGTATTTTAATAATTTGCAACCCTTAAAATCGATATTTTTCTAAATCCTTTCTATACAGAGGTTTGAAGGTACTCAGAAAATTTTAATTTTCTAGCTATCATAGTTTTGGCTGTTCGTTAATTACGACTCTGCCAGTCAGTGAGGACATCTTCTTTTGTATACACAGATTAAAAACCAACATTAGAAGTGAAAAGTGTAGAGTGCTTATAAGTTAGTAAATGTTCTACAAAGCAATTCATATTACCGCTCCCTACACTTCCTCCTCCACCCCACTCCACCCGCCGTCAGCTGTTCATTATCGCGTTGTTTTCACCTGAAGTAGCAGGATTTACTGTCAGCCCACTTCTCCCTAATGAGTTCATTAACATACCGTGGAAGTGAAGTGTTATTTCACGTTAACTGTATTGTTATAATTAAAGTAGTAATTTATTTAAAGTTTCTATTTAATATTAGTTTATATTAATTGGTTGTGTACAAAGTAACATGTAGTAGAGTGTTTATATTGAGGGTATTAAGTGTTACTCCCAATACCCTCTTTGTTTTACGGTGTCAAACGTAAAACAGGATCAGAGTTTTACAATTATTTGTTCAGGTATGTTGTGTGGAAAGAAAATGCACGATGTTTTGATAGTACAAATCAACAATCTTCATTAAGTGAAAAACTAAAGGTAAAAAGAAAAGAAAGAAAGCAGTTGTGGGACTGTCGACAGAAGTGAAAACTATCACGAATATAAATCCGAAATTTGATTTATTTTTATCTTGTCCCATTTAAAATTTTAATCTAAAATATTAAAAATAACATAAATATGATTGCCTATAGTCAAAAAGCAATTAAAAAAACACAACTTAAACGTTCGACCTATACTGAACCAACACAGGTTTCCTGAAAAGGTTTGAGAAAGACTTACTTAATTATAATTTTAATATCGGTTAAATATAAGTTAAACAAATAATTTGTAAAATAACTATTGAGCTTAACTTGTGAGAAAGTAACTAGATAAAATAAAACCTGAACACAAAATCTCACAACAAATACCTTTATTAATTATTTCAAACGCGTTTCAACAAAAATGTCACCATCCTCAGTGATGCACGGGCTACAGTAACCAAATTATAACTGTTTGGTTATAGTTTGGTTACTGTAGCCCGTGTATCACTGAGGATGGCGACATTGTCGTTGAAACGCGTTTGAGGTTAGTAAACGTATTTATTGTGAGATTTTGTGTTCAGCTTTTATTTTATTTAAAGTACCAGGAGACCGAGCTAAAGCTCGATTATAAGCAGGGCTATGATTTCAATAATAAATATTGGATTATTGAGTTTTGAGGTTAGGCCTGTAACATTAAACAACTAAATAAAGGGTATGTTTATTTAGCAGAAGTATTCGTTGCCATGGTAACTATAAATAGATACAACATTAGGCTTACCTCTAATAATAAAATACAGTTTAAAAGAAAACAGATGATTATTGTAATGGCATTGAAAACATTTGCATCAGCTGGGCTTCGTTTAAAAGAAAACAGATGATTATTGTAATGGCATTGAAAACATTTGCATCAGCTGTGCTTTGTATTGTGTAAAATGGACAAATTTCACTTTTTAATTTAATAAAAAGACGTAGAAAACGAATTTTCCCAGACTGGTGACCATTTCCAATCGATTTCTCGTGGCCAAAAGCCCCATATAAAATCAAAAAATCAAAAATCCTTAGACGGAGATTCCAGATCCATTTAGCAGACAGACAATTATCTCTCGCTTTAGAAGATAAGATAAATTGTATTAAAAGTTTAACAACATAACTTTAAGTTATGCCTGTACTGCCCCAACACACGTTTCTTTAATGCATTTACAATCACTACCATAGCAACCAAGTTAGCAAATTAAGACATGAAAATAATTGAGAAACCACCATGTTCATTTTAGAGGTATCAACAAGTACACTAATTTAACACCATTTAAAAAATTAGGAAGCACAATGTCCGCCGGTAGCGTGATTGAACCCATTTACCACTGTCTATTTAATTTTTTCGATTTCTTCTTCTTTTACTATCAGCTGTTGCATTAAACTTCTTTTTTATAATAGTACGTTTGTAAACCGATGCAGAAGAAGAAAACATCGACGAAATCAAAAACACAAACCGACTCACTTTAAGTGCGTATCGCTAGTTCGTATATTTTATCTCATCCAAAAAGTGCTCGAAGAACCTAAAGAAGTTTTCACTTCAAAAAGCAAAAGGTCGAAACAGAACTAAACGGAAACAAACCTAAAAATATAAGGTAGCTGAATTTGGAATACTAGAATTGATATTAAAAAAAACCTTACAATTAAATAGAAACTGAAATAATAGGAATAGTTGTAATCAGGCACACAACTAAGGCAGACAAGTGTTGACTTTTCAGAAAAATAAACTGCCAACCAAATCAGGTAAACAACCCTTACCTCCATCTTTCGCTCTTTTTTTAGTAATAGTGATCAATTAAATACAATTCTTTTTTTTTTAAAGTTGGGTAATTTTTATGTTATTTTTGTCTGCTATATACTGTATTCAAGTTTTTGTAAATTTTTGGTCAGGTATTATTTTTTGCACCTTTGCAAATAATGGAAAAATATATTCGGCTACTTTTGATTGATCCATGTGGCTTATTCGCGTGTTTTTTCGTTTAATCTAACAATTAGTGCTATTTTTATCCTATACTCTAATACGAGCAATGTCTGTTTGTTTGTTTGTACGTATGTTTGTTTGTACGTACGAGCAATCTCGAGATCCAGCGCAAGGATTTTGCTGAATGTTTGGGATTAGAGGCTTTTGGGTCTAAAAAATTGATTGGTAAAAATAGTTTTGCTCTTTATTAGTATAACTATTCTTTCAATCGGTCCAAAGGTCCGTAGATTACCCCCTACATACAAACAAACAAAATTTACCTCTTTATAATATTAGTATAGATGATGCGAACACCATTTTTCTGCAGTGTTATTACTGCGTACTGTTGTGAATACTAAATATCTAAGCATATACAAAATTCGAATATATTTTATTAATTTATCTTTTACGAAATGAATTTGCTGTTTCCAAGTGAGCCTATAGTCAACGATCAACCCCAAATATTTAATTATTATAATTGTTATTGATTATTATTGTTACAATAAAAGACACGTGGATGTATATACACAACAAGGTTGGATCACGTTCTATACTTACTATCATCAAAACAAGTTAGAAATATAACTAAATCGGGAACCTGGGGGTGGAGGTAAGACTTACTCTTTCAGAAAACGCTTCTTCACCGAGAAATGTTAGAAACGGAAACTGGGCTAGAAGGGTTAAAAAAGTCAAGTTTCTATACACTGCGTATTGTAAGTGTAGGCGTACACGTAATAGATTGTTAAGGGATCAAGGAACAGCCTTACCCGTTAAGCCCTTTGTCCCCGGTGACTAATCCTAGGGAAACGTTCTCCTGGGATACACTCCCTCTTCTGATATTAATACACAGCCTAGACTTCCCCTGTGGCGTTTATGTTACAGGACTGTTATTGCCTTCAGATAGAATGCAAATACACTGCCAGCTAATAGACTGGAGGATGCACGATTGCAAGAAATTTAATTTGATGTAGTTCATAATACGCCACACTTGCAGAGAGTATGACACGTGCCAGTGTAGGTTAAAACTAGTCAGTGTAGACGCTTTGTTTCAAATTGAAAACCTGTACAAAACCAGGGTTATTGCGGACCTGAAAAACCAGTAAAACAAAAAACCAATGAAGTGTCCTCATAAATATAACTGGGAGATACAAATTAAATGCATTTTTTTAATAATATTAACGAACACATTTTTAGTTTCAAATAAACTGCACGAAAATCGGAAAAGAATCAATACCAAACGTATTGAATCCTCAAACGTTTAAGACTGCTGAATTATTGTGTAAGTAAGATAAGATTTGATAGGGTACGAATACAATCCTATTACTTTAAATGAGCAATTCTTGTATCTATCTTTGTATCTGTCGCGGATCTCGAAAACGGCTCTAACGAATTCAAAGAAATTTTGTATTTAGGTATAGTTTTGATTGTTAAGTACACCCATATAGTTGTATTTCGTGTAAAAAAGCAATTTTTTCAGAAAATCTAATTTAAAAGTTGAAAAATTTTAACATAGGGTCTTATGGGTTGCCATGTTGGTTACAAAATAATAACGAAATAGTAAATAAAGCTATCAAAACAGCTGTTTATAAACAAGCCAATTTATACTGTTTTAGCACGTTGGAATTAGAATAAATTGGGCCAGATTTAACAATTTATTTTCTAAAAAAAAATATAAACTTGGCAAGATGAATAAATTCTAATTCTAATAGTCAATTTTGTAATATAGGCCTGCCTCATTTCTGAAACATAGTATTGAGGTTATGTTAATCCTACAATAATTTTCACTATATTTAGGCCTGGTTTTAAAACTTTAGTTGACAGAAGATAGTAACTGTAGAACTAGGACTAAAATCGTAATGAAAGCCTCTTACGTTTCTAAATCATGTATTTGAGGTTATAATTAATCTTGTAATTATCTATATAATAATAAAAATTAATTGCTGTTTCTTTGAAATCGCATCAATTGAGAACTGCTGGACCAATTTGGCAATTTTTTGTTTTAAAATGTTCGTAATAGTCCGAACTAGGTTTTTATATAAAGAAAAATTTGAAAAGTTTCCCGAAAAAGTTTCAAATTTGAAAAAACTAAACAGCCTCTTTTGTATTGACTCAAGACCATAGCGCTCAAAAACAGCTGTTCGTATAAAATGCTTAGTAACACATGTTTGTTTACATTCATTACCATAGCAACTTTAGAAAATTTATAATCAGTTTATTATTCTTCAAAACCAATAGATTTTTAGATTAGATTGACAAATTAAAAGCGAACACAAACAAAAATCAACAAAACATGCTTAGGCCTACTATATTATAATTCAATTTAAACATCGGTTGTTACATATTATTATAAATAAAACAACTGTTATGGATCAAAAACTGAACATAATTTTAGGTTAGGCCTAAAATGAACCAAAACACTTTTATTTGCAACCAATTTCTCTAATTTAAAATCGGGTTATTATTCTTCAAAAACCAAAACAGCTTTTTTAGGTTAGATTGCCAAACAACACAAACAAAAATCAACGAAAAATGCTTACTGTATTATAATTCAATTCAAACATCGGTTGTTACATATCTATTTACTTACATATATGCTGTTTAAAATATTGTTTATATAAATTGTTGACATAAACACCATTTGCAATTCAATAACTTAAGTCAAAAGAATGAAATTTGATAACTACAATTAAAATTAAATAAAGCAATAGCGAAGCATTGCTGGGTCCACTAGTTGTTAATATATTTAAGCCTGGTTTCATAATTGTTTAAACCTGTGTACAAACGAGCCAAAGATTAACGACATTCTTTAGCGAATTTTCCAACTGCGAGCGAAACGAGGCAGCCATCTGAGGCCGAAGGCCGAGGCGGGGTTGGGACGCGAAGCGTCCAGGGACAGAGCCCCTAGTTTAACCATAATATATTAACATCATCCTAGATATTTCATAAAACCCTAAACCTAGACCCAAAATAATTTTTTTTTTAAATTATACTTTTTGCTAGTACCAATACACATTCATTACGTTACAAAAATACTTTACGTTACGTAATATCTTTGATTATTAAGGGTAATATATATAAGTTAGCTGAATATCAGCCTGTGTACGGCATATTACATTTGTAAAATTTGTTTGCACTAACCCTCCAGCTTCGGCCTCACGCGCTGCTTCGTTCCACTCACAGAAAAAAATCGCTTTGCGAGTTTGCACCTTGATCTTGAGGCCTCGGGTTGTCGGCCTGGGATCAAACGATGACCCTATGTGGATTTGAACTGGGTACTTTTACAGTAGGGTATCTTACGTTTTGATCGATTTCGTGAGAACCAGACGTCCTATAAGGCCATGCAAAAAAAAAATGTGCAGAATAATGTCCTTCATTTATTGTTTTTTCATAAAACCCTAAAAAGATTTAATTCTAGTACAAAAAAGCTCTAAAAATATGACTTTCTGTCAAAAATTGTGCTTCCGATTTTTTGATTTTTTATAACAAACTCTTTTGATCGAATTAGACAACCAACGGGTGTACCAAATTTGGATCAAATCGGTCTTTAAATTCGGTAAATTTTAATGTCACCCGACAACGTGTTCCGGGAACCATGGTTGGTGCTCACTGACCACTCCCGACCATAGGTCTCGCCATAGCTCTTATTTGCTAATAAAATCGTCAATAAAGCATGCGCCCTCTTTGCGTACTTAGAAGTAAAATTATATTTACTGCATTTGATCCAAACTAATTGTACCCTCGAGTGTTTCGAGCCAACAATAACGCAAACAAAATCGTCTCTCAACAAGTGTAAATAATATATATTGTACTATGACGTCACAGAATGTCTAAACTATTATTTACTGTTTACATGTTTAGTTGTCCCTTTGTTCCACTTAACTACAATATACCAAAGCAATGTGGAGTCGTATAATTAACTTTATACCTACATTGTACAAGCTTTGACATTCTATCATCAAAGTGCATATATTAATAAATACATGCAATAGCTTTTTGCTTGTTAACAGTAATTAGTTAGAAGTTTAGCAACAGTTTCATTGGTTTAATATTGTCTCTGCGATTCTCTCTGTCCACATTTTGCAGTAAGAAGCGGCTGTACCAGACCAGAAATTGTATCTGACAATAGTTTTAGACATTATTTAGTAAGATTAGTATAACAGTAAAACAGTTAAATGCTGTATTTCGTTGACCTTAAGCCCTTATTTTTCCTCCCGTTTCGCTAAGGGCTGCAGTTATAAAAAAAAAACAGTCGTTCGATTGCCGACAGAAGTGAAAACTGTCATGAATATAAACAATCTTGTTTATATTATTTAAATTTGTTTAGATTTCTATTTTAAATGTGACAAGATAAAAATAACACAACTTACAAAATGAGGAAGCAATTGTCCATTTCAGAGGTATTACCGAGTAAACTATACCTATATACACATGCGTGTACTATATATAGTAGAGCGTGACGGAAAAAGCGTGACGTAATAGAGCGTGACAGTAAAATCCGATTCACCGCCCACAAAATAAAAAAAAAATCTGTAGAAGTTTTCACAAAAACATACCTTTTGATACACTATCGGATGGTGTAACTTTCAAAACAATAAAATGAAGGATAATAGCTAAGTTATCATTGGTTTGTTCAACCCGACATCCTATCAATAAACACAACAATATTGTATGTACATAATACGCTGTTATTATCTTTAACTTACCTATTATAATTCATTAAATTGTTTTGACATTTACAACATCCGTTAAAGATCAAAAGGGCTACATAAAAGGTGTCTTGATATTTTTTATTAAAATGTACGGTTTTTGAGTACTTTAAGTTTGAAATTTTCAAACAGCCACCATTTTGAAAACATGATTTTATATAATAGCTTATTTTTATTGAGATAGATCATTGTTAGCTTAAATTGCATGCCAAGTTTGAACTAAATCAGTCAAATTAGTGATGTCGGACTGAGCTGGCCTATGGAGCGCCAAAGGTTAATGTGTCTGACAAGGTGTAAGAACTATCGAAACTGTCTGATTACTGAGAAAACATCTTTTGATAGTTCCTCAAGTAACATATATAAAATTCAGCTTTTATACTATTAGGCTAGTCGGTAGGGGTAATTTTAGACTAAAAGTTCCAGTAATTTACAATACGGCTGTTTTTTTATAAGTACATTGAAGTATGTATATTAACATAAAATAAAGTTTACCAGTCTATCGATTTCCCAAAGTCGAAAAAAAATCGATTAACATTTTGTTTTCGATTATCCTTAATATTTCGAGCTGGGATGAAGATAGAGAAAAATAAAAAATACCACCGTGTAGGGGAGGTATTTTTAAATAAAAAAAGTCATATGTATTTATTTCGTCCGAGCAATGGTTTGTCTGGAAAAAATTCGATAATTGAAACTTGACATAGGAGTTAAAATATATATTTTAAACATTTATGCCGAGTCGCAGCTTGTTATCTAGAAAATGACCCGATCTAGAGCCACTTGACTTATCAATGGGTTTCTCGATTGTAGGAGTACCGGACCCACGAACTAATTTCAATCGGCGCCAGATTCGTCAATTTTTGGAATTTCAACATAAAATTTGTTTTACAAGTTGAATACACCAATATACATATTTTTAGTAAGTATGAACGATTTTTGTCATGTTCTTTTTTAAAACGAGGCGCTTCAAAATAGTCTTCTGTTTTACCTATCTCGTTTTAACTATAACACTTTTGGATTCAACGACTCCATTTTCGACATTTTTGAACATATCGATTTAAAAATTGGTACAGGAGTTACAAATACAATTTTTTTTGCTATACTTATTTTAAAAACTATATTTAAAAAATTGACTGATCTGCAGGTGATCAACTCAAGCTTTTTGATAAAAAATGTAAAAAGGCCTAAAATTAGTTACTTGTGCTTTTAAAAGTAAATAATAAAAAAGGTTTATATTCCTTGATCTTGTTTGAATCATGTAGGTTTGATCCTACATGATCTATATGTTCAACTTGTAAAACAAATTTTATGTTGATATACCAAAAATTTACGAAACTGGAGCCGATTGAAATTAGTTCGTGCGTCCGGTACTCCTAAAATCGAGAAACCCATTGATAAGTCAAGTGGCTCTAGATCGGATCATTTTCAAGATAACAAGCTGAGACTCAGCATAAATGTTTAAAATATATATATTTTAACTCCTATGTCAAGTTTCAATTCGATATATTAAAATTCAACTAATTTAGAATGAGCCAACACTTCATATATGAATGAGATTTAAACTTTTAGTGATTTCCCCTGCTGCAAAATACATACCTGCACTATCGAATCTTTTCCAGACAAACCATTGCTCGGAGGAAATAAATACATATGACCTCTTTTATTGAAAATACCTCCCCTACACGGTGGTATTTTTTATTTTTCTCTATCTTCATCCCAGCTCGAAATATTAAGGATAATCGAAAAAAAAATGTGAATCGAATTTTTTTCGACTTTGGGAAATGGATAGACTGGTAAACCGTTTTTTTTATATTAATCTACATACTTTAAGGTACTTATATAAAAAAAATCAGCCGTATTGCAAATTACTGGTAGTTGTAACCTACACCGACTGGGCTATATCTTCGCTATTGCTTAATTTAATTTTAAGGGTAGTTATCAAATTTCATTATTTTGACTTAAGTTATTGAATTGCAAATCTTGTTTATGTCACTTAAGAATAATATTACAGTACACAAATTTAGATTTATAGTTTGTAGGAAGTTAGTGCAATTTAATTTTATTGTATTAAACTACCCTATTTTAATTTATTTGATTTTAGTGACCATTTTTATTCTCTTAACAATTCTAATAGTACTAATATGTGTAATTGTGAATTTTAGTGAAATTAGTTGAGTTGTTTTTGAGAATATAGACAAAGTAAATGTACTTTTTTATTGAATTTAAAAGGTAAATTAAAATTTAAAATTTGAATTATATTTCATTCCTTTGGCTTATGTAATCAAATTTCAATTTTTTTTTAATAATATTATAATATTACATAATTTTAGCTTGTAGGGTGTTAGTTTAATTTATTGTATAGGGGTAGTAACACCATTTCAACCCCTTAGACTGTAGTAATTGTAACTTCTAAACACTCCTAATAATGGATAAACTGTGAAATTTTTAGTGAAATTGGTCGAATTTAAGTCTGAAATGACAAAGAAAAAAAAACCAAAGACACAAAGAAACAAACATTTATTTTTTTATATTGTACAGATATAGAATACAGTACATTAACATATCTTGAATCTTGCCAAACACAGAAATAGGCTACATCAACTTTCAAATTGAATGTAATTTTACATGTGGGCCCTATAATTATGGTAAAAATAAGAAAAAAACATATTCCTGACTTATCATTGTATATTAACGATTGTTGCCATCAATCACATATATTATTTCTCAAGGCAATTTTTTTGTCAGCACGCCATAACTTCCTTAATACATCATCAAATTACATGAATGAGGCATCATTTTAAAGCTTTCCTTAACCGCTACACCGGAAAAATATACAAAACACAATTATACCAAAGAATAAAAAAAAAAAAAAAATCTGAAAGTAACAGTGATGTAAGATCAAGTAAGTTGTAGGGATATTTTCCTGGCGTTGGCAACACTGATAATAACAATACCCAGATGGAGAGCTGCCGTTATGCCACTACATTGCTATTTTTAATTAATTGTAAGCTTGGTTATAAACAGCATTATGGATACACCTGTTTGTTGTTGTTTACCTTCTGCAAGTTGGTAACGCACTATACGATACTAAATATACGGTGTGTACTTTAATTAAGTGGGATTTAAGTAAGTTAGAATGCGAACTTACTTCGCACGGGTGAGCTAGTATTATTTAATTAGAAGAGTACATTCAGAAGAACACCGATTGAAAATTGTATATGCGAGACGAATTCTATCGGCAGTACACCACTGAAATGTGTGATATGCCTTGAATGTGATCGACTTGGAACCAAGCAGTTTTTCTCAAAATTTAATTTATAATTGAATAAAGTCAGAATTCCAAGTAAACAGTAGAAACAACAAAATGCGTTAATTCTAATGGTTTGCTATGACATCATTATTTCCTTCATTGTAATGCTTTTTGATACTCGACATTTTTTGTTTTGTTGTCTGGCGCGTAAACAAATAAAGCTTATGGTTTTCCGACACGGGAACAGGCGACATACAATTAACCATGCGAGAAGCATGGATTTTCGAGATTAATGCCGCAAACATTCAATGACTGCCCTTGTGATTTATTTATGGTCATTGCGAATGATAGCCGCATGCGAAACTGCAAGCGTTTAAAGTCATATGGCATGTCGGACGGAATCATTGGGATTCGTGGTATTAAAACGTCTTCTCCTTTATACTTTCCTCTAAAAATTGTTGCTTCGATGACGTTGTTCATCAGTTTCTTCATCGCAAGCCGAGTGCCATTACAAAGACGTGGTTGATTGATATTTCTTAACAGTATGATTACCGATCCGACTTTTAATTGAAGATTGTGAGGTGGCAATCCGAACAATTCCAGCGAGTTTAAAAATTCGGTTGGATAGTTTTTGACATCATCTTGGTTGGTAACGGAATCCACTGATTTGTACGTCATCAATTCTCCTTCAATTTCACTTTGAATTTTAAAATTTAATTCGTTGACATCAATGTTTTTCGCAGCCAATATAGCACCAATCTTGATTTTTGTAATTTTTGGCAATGTTTGGGAATACCTTTATAATTAGTTCAGTCTTTGATTCCATGAACTTGCAAAGCCAATGTCCAGCAATTGTTTAGAAAATAGTTTTCCTGATTGGTCGTTTTGCAACTCGACACGCATGTTCACGCTTAATTTGAGCGTCTTAATGTGTTTCCATAAACCGGACGACTTCAAACATGAATTAAGTTCATCGGTTGGAGTTGACCTTGGAATCATTGGCAATGTTTCGCGAAAATAACCTGCCAACAGAATCATTGCACCACCAAACCGGTTTTGATTGTTTCGTAGATCTTGCATCGTTTGGTCTAATGCCTCCAAAGATTTGTTATGCGCCATCGTACATTCATCCCAAACTATCAATTTACATTGCTGTAAGACTTTGGCCATCGCACAGTTTTTCAAAAGGTTGCACGTTGGAGTTTCATGGATTTGCATATTTAACGGCAACTTGAATGCTGAATGAGCTGTTCGACCACCTTCCAATAAAGTAACTGCGATTCCAGATGAAGCAAGTGCAAGTGCAATTCCATTTTACAATCGAATCGTTGCCAAAATCAATGCGATCAAAAACGTTTTTCCAGTTCTACCGGATGCGTCCAAGAAGAAAATTCTTCCAAAAATCTGTAAAAATGCATGAGGGTGTCGTACGCACGTTTTTGTTGCCGATTCAACAGCGGAACTTTCATACGAACATATTCTTTCAATGCATCGCAATCATATTGTTTTTCGCGTTTTAACTCTTATGCGTCGTGCATCGGACGATTGGGCTCTATCAAACCTAATTGAAATAATACCTTGTTCGACATCATCTTGCACATGTCTTCAATTAATAACAATGCCTCGTTGTGAATTTCGTCGCTCAGTTGCAAACCTGAGTTTGATGTTCTAATACGCATTTGATGCAAAATATCATCAGACAGGTCATCTTTGTATTTGTTCCACAAATCGATTGGATTTGATAGAAAGCATGTTGAGATAATTATGGAAAACAAAGTTCGTATTTGATGAGCATTTGACGAAATTGCAGCATCTCTGAGGGTGTAATCCCAATGAGTGTCGTTCTCTAGCAAACGTAAACGTTGACAGGCTTCTCTATATGTGTCACACAATTCATCATTAACAATTCGTAGATGTTGGAATGATTTTGGGCCACGAACGTTGACTAATAGCAAACGCAAATAAAAACACTCGTCGTTGCTTGGATAGGCTGTATGAATGCGACCTAATGCATCGGTGGAAAATATTTGTGGGTAACCTGGAACTGGATTTCCTTGTTTCCGTCGTTGAAATTTCTTTGACGATTGATTCCAAGTATAATATTTTGGCATTTCGTATAGCAGTGTTCGGGCGAAGTTATCATTTTGGCACATTTCAAAAAAACTAGTTAACGTTGTAGATGGCGGTTGATTGGCTCGTTTTAATGCGTTCTCCGCTGTGAAAAATACTCTTTGACCAATTTCCAGGTGTACGGCCAAGTGAACAACAGTGGGATATCTTTCATGAATGGCGAATGAAAAAATGCGCCAAATTGCTTCGTTACTGCTAACGTAACGGCCCATTTGATATTGAGTGACTTCATCGTTCGAATTCTCCGCACTAACTCCAATCACAGCCATGTCACTTCCTTTGGTCACATACTTGCGGATGTATTTAATTGATTTCACGGAATGGCAGTATTCGACGTTGATGTGCACTTTGAATGTCTTTGAGAGTAATGGTGAATATGGAATAATCCAACGATTGTCAACTTCAATGTTCTGTTGATTCACTTTGACAATTGTTGAATTTCCATTGTCCGCAGTTGATCGGCGACGATACAGTGGATAACCGCTAATGTACGTAATTGTTTCTGCTACTAATGCCCGTGGATAACGCTTCGAACATTTTCCCCCGACCATACACGGCGAATTGTTATTTAATGTTCCACAGGAGCCGTGAATCATGTTCTTAGCAACAACTTCATGCAAGCCTGGATCTTCTTCTTTGTTGGGAATTTCCGCTGATATCACATCATCGATTTCATTTGGTCTTATCTTCTCTATCAACCAAATGAGAAAATGTGCGTATGGCAACCCGCGTTTCTGCCACTCCACTGAATACATCCAGCATCGCGTTTCGCCAAACACGCGATGCTTGACAATGAAATCCATCAGTGATTTTAATTTTTGTTTAAAGACTCTTGCGGTGATGTCATGGAGATCGATAGGTGATTGGCCAGTTAATAGCTCTTATCGAATTTCTATCCATTGCGGATTACATGTGAACGTGATGAACAAATCTGGTGTTCCGTAACGGCGAACATACGACATCTTGAGCGTACTCGTGCATATGTCTCGGACTTCTGAAGTACGTTGCTGTGAGAATCGTCATTCGGCCGACATTCTGTGCGTTTCCGTCAGCATTGATGGCATCTCGAAGGTGGATATACTCTTCGGAACGGAGTTTGGAAATATATTTGAATCACTTTGTAACATCCGTGCTAAAATTCAGGATGTAACAAAGTGGTTCAAGTAGAGTTTAAAATTTTAAATTTATAGGCCTAATTAGTATAAAATACTGCTTAGTATTTAAATATACAATTATATATCAAAATAAAGATAAAAATGTGATATTTTAGTGGCTTTTAGTTTCATACAGATTGTTTGTTTGTTTTTCAGTAACATCCGTGTTAAAATTCAGGATGTAACAAAGTGGTTCAAATAGAGTTTCTAATTTTAAATGTATAGGCCTAATTCGTGTAAGATACTGTTTAGTATTTAAATATACAATTATATATCAAAATAAAGATAAAAATGTGATCTTTTAATGGGTTTTAGTTGCATTCATATTGTTTGTTTAGTTTTTGATAATACATGTTTAAACTCATTGTTTGTTTGGATAATTATGTTTAAACTCATGCATGTTTATGGTTATGCCTGGTAACAAATTGTTTATTATTATTATTTTGACAGTGGAAATATGATTTGAAAAGTATTAAACAATTCATATATAAAATATAATTTATATAAACAATATTTTAAACAGCATAATGTGTAAGTAAATAGATATGTAACAACCGATGTTTGAATTGAATTATAATACAGTAAGCATTTTTCGTTGATTTTTGTTTGTGTTGTTTGTCAATCTAACCTAAAAAAGCTGTTGGTTTTTGAAGAATAATAACCCGATTCTAAATTATAGAAATTGGTTGCAAATAAAAGTGTTTTGGTTCATTGTAGGCCTAACCTAAAATTATGTTCAGTTTTTGATCCATATCAGTTGTTTTATTTATAATAATATGTAACAACCGATGTTTAAATTGAATTATAATATAGTAGGCCTAAGCATGTTTTGTTGATTTTTGTTTGTGTTTGCTTTTAATTTGTCAATCTAATCTAAAAAGCTATTATTGGTTTTGAAGAATAATAAACTGATTATAAATTTGCTAAAGTTGCTATGTTAATGAATGTAAACAAACATGTGTTACTAAGCATTTTATACGAACAGCTGTTTTTGTGCGCTATGGTCTTGAGTCCATACAAAAGAGGCTGTTTAAATTTTTCCAAATTTGAAACTTTTTCGGGAAATTTTTCAAATTTTTCTTTATATAAAAACCTAGTTCGGACTATTAGGAACATTTTAAAACAAAAAATAGCCAAATTGGTCCAGCCGTTCTCAATTGATGCGATTTCAAAGAAACAGCAATTCATTTTTATTATATAGGTTATAATTTAAGGGTGTCTGCCAGGGGATTGCAACTGTACTAAGTGTCTGACAATAGACGACGTTATTTCTAATATTATTCCAAATAAAATATGTGAAAACTGAGCTTTATACTTTAACGAATTTGAGGTGCAATTGTATACACCTTTGCTACCTGTTACGTGTCAAAGCTTCCGTGATCCAAACTTCATAGTCGGGGATCGTGTTTACCTGTATTAGGGACATACACACAGAAACTGTCAGGTTTTATGACATAAGGAACCCCTGATCGTCACGGGCTCTTGCTCTATTAGTAAAACAACAAAATGGATGGTACAAACCACGAAAAGATTGATATGTTGAAGATCTACTTCCTTAGTGCTAAGAATTGTAAGTTAGCTGCTGCTACTTATCAACAAAGGTATCCTGTTAACCGTAGAACTTTTAAAAAACTTGTTAACAATTTAACATTAAATGGATTATTTGTAAAAAAAAAAACAGCTCCGCAACTGAATGAAGAAACTGTAACGCCTAGTTTTATTTTATTTTGAGACTCACCCTAGTAATTCAATAAGAGATGTTTCTCATGAACTTGAAATGAATTACGAAACAGTTCGTAAAATACTGCACAAATTTAAATATCATGCCTATAAGCTAAGTGTTCACCAGGCGCTTCTCCCAGGTGATGAAGGATGAAGAATTTAATTTTGCGGATGATACTCGAAGAGGCAGCAAACGATCCCGACTTTTTCTCAAAAGTCATCTGGACAGATGAATCAAATTTTTTCAAATAATTTAATGATGAACAACAACAACAAAAAACAATCACTTTTGGTCAAGAGCAAATCCTTTGATTTTTACTAAGGGTCAAAATCAGATTAAATTTTCCCTTAACTGTTGGGTGGCTCTAACGAATAATAGGGTTTTGGCAGTGCACTTTTATCAAAGGTCTTTGACGGGACTTCGTTACGTTCAAATCCTGGAAGAGGTGTTGTTAGAAAGCCTAGAAAACATCCCATTGGATGCAAGGATGAGACTGATTTTCCAGCAAGATGGAGCTCCAGCTCACAACAGCAATGTAACTAAACAGTTTCTTGACACCCACTTCCATAATCAGTGGATTAGCACTTCAGGTCCAATTGAGTGGCTTGCTAGATCCCCCGATCTTTCTCCATTAGATTATCACAGTCATAACAAATAGGGGTTTCCACAAGAAATTTCAAAGTTGACCGCCATATTGGAAAATGGGGACCGAATTTGAAAAAACCAAATTCATATTTTTATTGGTCACTAAAAAGTAGGTGAAGTCCTCCATTTAAAGTTTCCTGCAAATTGTGTAGCTTCTGATATACCAATGGTGGCACATTTAAAATAGTCACCATGTATAGGGTGTTTCACGGAAACCCTGACAAACTCCAGGAAATGGTTCTATTTGTGAAAACAAAGGGAAAACCAAGAATATTTTTTTTCAAAAACGCTTCGTTTTCAAGATATCCGCCATTTTGTATTTTTAACAAAATAATTTATATCTAGAGAATGGTGTGACTGATTTGGTTCAAACTTGTCTTTAAGTTTAACCCAACAATGTTATATCTTAAGAAAAATAATCGATACTATCCAATAATGCGTTTAAAAATGGCGACTGATTGAAAATTTAAAACCTAAATTACTCAAAAACTGTACATTTTATCAACAAATATCAAGACAAATTTTTGTAACCTTTCTGATTCCCTATCGGATGTTGCAACTGTCAAAACAATCGTTGAAGGATAATAGCTAAGTTATGAAGTGTTACAATTGGTTTGTTCAACCAGGCATTCTGTACAGAGAAAATACTACAATATTGTATGTACATTAAATTTGCTGTCATTAACTTAGCTATTATAATTCATCCGATTGTTTTAAAAATTACACCGTCCGATGTTAAATCAAAACGGCTACAAAAAAGGTATCTTGAAATTTTTTGTTAAAATATACCATTTTTGAGTAATTTAGGTTTGAAATTTTTAAACAGCCGCCATTTCGAAACTCATGATTGGATAGAATCGATGATTTTCCTTGAGGTATATCATTGGTAGTTTAAACTTAATGCCAAGTTTGATGTCTATCAGTAAAACCATTCTCTAGATATAAATTATTTTGTTAAAAATACAAAATGGCGGATATCTGGGAAACGAACCGTTTTTAGAAAAAGGTTTATTTTTGATTTTTCTTTACTTTGACCCATAGAACCATTTCCTGAAGGTTTTCTAGTAAAAACTCTCGTGAAACGCCCAGTATATATATATGCATTATTTTATCGCTAGTACTAAGTATTTTAACATTAACACTTATCACCAGCCACCCTGTGTGTTGCATATAATCCGCAATAAGTGTTGTCAAGTTGTATGTTTGCGGCAAACTTAATCTACCCTCAGCTGAGGATTGCACTGTTTGTATATTTGTGTTTGACCAACAGTAGGCCTACTGTGTTTGTATCTCTTGTGTGATGGAACCGTGTTGATGAACAATATTTGTTATAGAGTACGGAGGGAGGGAACTAAAAGCAATGTAAATTAAATAATCTGAAGTTGTGGTGAACACTGAAATTTACAAATAATTTAAGGATGGAATAGGCCTACAAATCATAAAACTAATTACTACTTGCCCATTAAAAATTCTTGTTCAAATAAGTCATGTACTTTTAATAACCTTGACTATACGTCATGTTATATAATATTGTTAATACTTTAATACACATTTAACATGATTTAAATTCATTGCATTGTGTTTATTATTATACCATACACATTTGTTACAAGGAAAAATACATACCAATATTATATTAAAAATAGTAAAATAACAAAATGGTTATTTCAAAACTTTTACTTTTAAAATACATTTAAAATATTGTAACAATGTAAAATAATATCCCTGGCTGGGCATTTACATATGCAAAAAATACCTTTAGTGCTTCAGTTGCAAATAGTTGAGTTCCTTTTAAAAACAAGTGGCTATACCGATTAATTTGCTAGATACGTGTAGCACGGATTGTCTGTTACATTTTATATAAAGAAGATGTATAAGGCTGGACTCGGCTCGATTTCTTGTCTTTTAAGAAAGGCAGAACAAATAAATACCTCTAATTTTAAGGATCGGGTCCCTAAATTCAAAACGGTGAAGTTGGCTACAATTCCAATGTAAACCTAACCTAATAGCGTCTTCATTTCTAAGCATATGTTTGTGTTATTTTCGTCAAAAAACGAAAGTTGTATTTTTTTTTACAAGTAAAATAGATTGCGGGTGTTGATTGCTAAGTTTTTTTGCAATATCTCTATTTTCATCTGAGTAAACAATTTTATTAATACGCCAACTTTGAAAACTGAAGTACCTTTTTTTAGTATTTTTTTATAAAAGTAGATGAATGAAACTTATATCATTTGAAAGGTGCTGTATCATACATAGATGTGCACCAACAAAAATAATGTTGCTGTTAAGCCAGGTACGAGAATAAAATAAACAAGGTTACCTGATGCTACAAGGTTACCTCGTTAATAAACGAGATGCTAAGATGGTTATCAGAATCAGCTGTTTTAACATTTACTGTTATTTTATGCAGTTGGTTGATGTGGCAAAGAATATAAATATGTATTTTTCTAGGCCTTGGCTTTTATATTCTACACATACAAACAAATAAATATTGTTTCTTTCCAATTGAATCATCAATTTGTTTTGGTATTTGTTCATTATTCTACCGTTTAATAGTTGAACTGTTCACTTCAAAAAAATTTTATACTTTTATTAAATATTTATCATTATTTTCATCAAGCTTCCTCTTGGCTTTTTTCCACTGTTTTCCTCGTAGCGTCAAGGTAGAATTAAGAATTTGCATACAAATAACTTACAATTAACTATGTGAAAACCCAGATGAATTTGGTTCCTTAACAAACACAGTTGGTGATTCTAGTATATATGAATAGATTGATGTATAAACTAGGGGAGACGGCTGCGTGATCCGCAAGCCAACCCAGTTGGAACTTTCTATACAAATAATCATGTTACGTTTTCTTTACAATAAAGGTGTAGGATTAATAATAACCCCAAAGCTGAGCTGGTAAATAATGTTAAATGTCCAAATCAAATTATTTCGTATATTTTATAACAGCATTTATAATAAACGTTAAAAGAACCAGCAAGGCTTAGGTCTGCATTTCAATAAAAACCTAACCTAAAAGTTAGAAATGCAAATAATTGTTTCAAAGTTTGAAATCAGATGTTAACGGAAATATTAGAGTAAACATATTTATTTATTATTTAGTTTTGCGCTTCCATTTTCCTAAAATATTAAGTATAGTTTATGTTGTTTTTAAGTGTAAAATTGGCTTTTTTTTTACAAAAAAGTATATCAAAACATGGGTGTATTCAAATGAAACTTTTTGTAAAAATTTGAAAGCAATCGGTGAAGAACTTTCGATTTATATAAACTAGTGGAGACCCCTGCGTACTCCGCACGCCAACCCCCGATGGACAAATGTTATAAACAAATGTTATGTTTTATTTATAATAAAGGTGTAGGATTAATATTAGTATATTTTATAACAACAGTTATAATAAAGGTTAAAAGAACCAGTAAGGCTCATTTCTACACTTAATCAAAAACCTAACAAAAAGCTAGAAATACAAATAATTGTTTCAAATTTTGAAATCGCTGTTAATATTGGTTCCTCTTTATCAGTTAAGGTAATTCAGTAAATAGGAATACTATTAAGTTATATGTCTTATTTATTTTTTAATTAGGATGTAACATAGTGGTTTCTTATTTTTAAATTCCTTAACGCAAGTTTTTGTTGGTTTGTGGGTGTCGACACATGTGTTGGATCGGTCTAGGCCTAATATAAAATATTATTTTGTACTAAGCTGGACATCCGAGTCTCATGTTTTCTCTGTTACTTAATTCAATTGGTTGCTATGGTAATGAATGTAAATACATTCAAGAATATGGTTCATCAGTCAAGGAATAACCTAAAATTATGTTTAATTTATTTTACCTGCCTTAACGGCAACATACACGCATAGTTTATGTTTTTGTGCACATCTTTGAATGATATAAGTTTCATCTTTCAATTATAATTTTTTTAGTTTTTTATAATGTTGCTTATTTATTGGTATTACAGCTGTTAGAGGCTATGTGTTTAACGTCCAAACTTGATCCTGTGAGATTGTTCCGACTAATTTACAAATATTGAAATAAAAATGTTTTTATAAATATGAATTCTAGCATATGTTACTCAGAGATGGTGAGCTTCTTATTTTTTAAAAAATTCAATTGGTTTAGTAGTTCCAGAGATTACCCCCTACATACAAACAAACAAATTTTATGATATTAGTATAGATAGAGTGTGTTGGTGTTGTTCACAAAAACACATCTTAAAAGTTAGAATTACAAAAAAATTATTGTTTTAAGTTTGAAATCAGCTGATAATAAAATATTATAGGAAACAGCTGATTACTCTTATTATTACAGTCAAGAAACACATTTAATGGCGCTTACTTTTTTGTTAAATATTGAGTATATTTTGTTGTTGTTATTCTGTTCAATAGATTCTGAATTTTTCAAGAATATATAAAAACTTGCTTGTATTCAAATACAAGTTTGTGTCAAAATTTCAAAGCAATCGATGAAGAACTTTAGGAGATTATAGAACAAACGCACATTTACATTTATATATATATATATATATATATATATATAGATGAATGAATTTTATTTTCCCTAAGGATACAATCGACTATACACATATATAAATATAAACACAAATATAAAATTATAAACTTAACATAATACCTACTTATATCCTACTATACATAAGTGTTTTAATTGGTCAATGCAGTTTAATTAAATATATAACATATACAATAAGTTACTTTATATAAAATGCCAACCGAATACACAAAACAGGAAATTAGGCAACCACGTTGGCAAAGCCAGTTTTTGGATTTACCTTCAATAAATTGCAAAATAAGAGCAAGAGACTGTCCTAACCTATCCTCGTAACTTAAAAAGTGATTTTAAACTGTTTAACTTGGTTATACCCGGAGTAATCCTCCTCCCCATTATATAATTAACATTGCCTTCTTCCTCAACATTAACACTGCGTAATAATTTTTAATTTTTCTCAAACATTTTTTGGTTCCATGAGTTTTTCTTATACCTAATGGTATGGAATAAAAAACTATTTCGTGCATGGTACAAGTAGTGTTTTTTCATGAAAAGTCAGCGTAGATTTTGGTAAAATACAGAACTTTTCATAGATAGATATAGTCATTTTGATTTTGTTACGCTTCTGAGTGACAATGGTAAACGTTACGATATGTATTTACTTAATTAAACATGTAAACTGGCTCTGCACACTCTAATACGTTACCCTTGCCTAAGTAATGGATAATAACCTAGCAAATCATTTAGGAGCAATACATCTCCCCCTTCCTTCAACATCACACGGAACCTTTTTAGCTAAAAGCAAGACCTTGTCCTCTCGAAGTACAGTTTAATGTTGTCTTTAGTTCGCGCAGGAAGTTCGCACAATGGTCGGTAATGGCTTGATCACCGCTGTTAAACTCACCATAACGTGTAACAAAGCAGTACATTCTATGCATCTTAGTTGTATAGAGAACTTGTTAGCTCGCCTGCATTTTAACCACATTGTATTTCGTACGAACTTGAAGCGTGCCTTTAGAAGTTTGAACAGCCAGCAAATGAATTTACTTGAGTTAAATTCTAAGAACTTTTGTAGAAATATTGTTGATGTAGAGCCAAGCTTGTTGGCGTGTGACACACGCATGAGTGTCCTCTAGTCATAGTAACAAAGAAATAGACACTTGCAATAAATAATTCTCATCCTCAGTTATTCAATAACCCCTCTCAACCCACCTATATAGACGCTTCAGATAGTTTCATTAAATTTAAAGCAAAATGTGAACTTTTTTCCAATCTTTAGAAATGGCCACTCTCATCTACAATAATACACTGTAATTTCGATACCATTTCTATATCACTAATAAATTAATAAACTCTTTTGTTTTAAAATTTAAATCGATGTTTTAAAATACAAAGCATTTTCTTTGTCAAGTTTGACAGAAAGTTCCACTTGTACGATTTCCATGATTATAAAAAAAAAACACCATTAGTGTACTCAAATACTATTGCGTAATTTGAGCTTTTTAATTTTAATAGACTTTAATGTTCGAGGGACCAACCTGCTTTACGCAAGTATGCACATTGAAATGTGAACAATTATATTCTTGTTTTCATCAAACTGTAGAATTGTGACTATATATTCCCATACCTTGATTGAGGCGAAATATTGTAGATCTGTAGGACGGTGTAGGCTAATGGCGATGTTCGTAAATGTGAACAAGTACCTGGAGAAGACACTTGACACAAAAGTAATTACAAAAGCTTCACAAATCAC
>JAGFPH010009571.1:0-19348 GCA_018207615.1 Philaenus spumarius | reverse complement strand
CACTCGATTCCACGTTCACCGTGCAGTACAGAACGCCCATAAGCCATATGTTATCCATACGACAGTCTCAGCGGTACTGTTACCGTCTGTTATAAACAAATTTTTTGGAAGAACTTAAGGGGCCTAACAGACGGTACATACAGAAATTCCTAATTACAATATTTGGACTTACCTCCAGAGGATGTTCAGCTCTGTGACATTATGGCTTATCATTTACAAATGAAGAAATCAAGTCAAGTTTCTCTTGAAAGATTCTGATTTTATTTAATAAAATCTTATTTAAATAAAACAATTTACATGCCCTTAATGATTGAATTGATTTTGTTTATAAGAAAAACCCGCAAAAAAAAATATATAAAACAAGAAAAACCCACCCTTTTATTTATTAGAATTTAACACAATAGAAAGAAAATTTGTTAACATAACATATACATATTAGCATAGCCTCTTGGGCAGAATTAGATACAGACTTGAATAAATGGTGATTACAAGTGCTTATGCTATCTTATTTTTATATGTATAGAGTTGGCCAACTTACAAATAGATCTTAAACATAATAATGATTTGAAGTTACTAAAGTTAAAATAATGAAAACAAAATTAAATTTGGAATAAATAAGTTTTAGGGTGACGTCACAAAAAGAAATAAGTTGGATTTAAGCCCTGTGGGCTTATAAGTCTAACTTTTGCCTAGGCACACCTCCCAATAAAATAGTAATTAATATTATATGAAATTTACAGCCTCTTTTTTTTATAAGTGTTTTTAATAAAGTTTATCAGCCTAAATGCTTTCTGCAGTAAAGCATAGGTATATAATTAAAAGCTTTTTAGGAAACACATCACAAGCCTATACCATGACAAACTATTCAAGTATTTCGATCACTGTAGTTCTTAGAGTTCAGAAGTAGTTGAACTGTGTTTTTTTTTTTTTTGTTAAACATACACTGGAGTCGAAATTAAGCTTTCTTCATGTTAGTTGTTTTTGTCTTTTTTTTTGAAATTCTGTACTTGAAATTGAACTTGAACTTGAACTTGAACCAGCAAGAGCTGTTAGGAAAAACCAAAGGTTTTAGTTTTAAAGCATGTCAAATTTCATGTTTCAACTTTATATGGAAAACATGAGGTGAACAGGAATTGACAGAACTTGTAGGCTACTTTAATGTTACAAAAGTTGCTGTTATATGCTGAACTGACAAATAATGTGACCAAAATTAGGCTTGTTTTCCTTTAATTATTACTTCATTAATCTATTGTAGTACTTTTAAAGAAGACAGTAGTAACTGTGGTAAAACTTTAACAAATTACACATTTACCTGAGATAAATGGTTAACACAAAACTAGGCCATGCTGACCAAAATATTTAACAAATTTTAGTGGCTGTATATTCATTTCAAACAAAAAGGCTTTCTTTAAAATCTCTATCAATATAATACAATATTTAAGTATATTTAAAGTACATGTGGAATAATATTTTATGAGAAACCAAAATGTCTACAACTAGGTTAGAAATTGCAGAAAATCCTACCTGGATTTTTGTGTAGATTTCTTAGGTGGCCGTTATTTATACTTCGCTAAGACTTTCACAAAAAAATTTGTCTGACATGATGTGCCAGAATTGAACTTGATTTAAACATTTAGACATTTTAATTTAACAAGAAACTAAAAGATACGACACTGTCCACCGGTCTGTCAAGGTCTTGGGACTCCATTAGTTGAGAGAATGAGATGATTGTAAGTTCAGTTCTAGAGTAATCTATAACATCAGCGCTTACTTATGGGTGGAGTTTGAAGCTAAGTTAACTTACGCTTTGACAACTAGATGCCAGCACCAGATGGGTGCAACCAAGATTTAATTTCTTTCTACAGTGCATGAATTGTAGTGTGACATATTTTAATGAACGCTACAGTACTAGCCAACTAAAAATATCAACTCCCATTCAACGCTCGAAAAATTGACGCAACCCTCATGACAATAAACGTGATATTCTCTGTAATGTTAGTAGCATGTCTATTCTCCCGTAAGACCAGTACTGCACGGTGAACGTGAAATTCTAGTAGCGGCGTTGTACTGATACGTACAGCGTGTATGACCAAACCATAAAGACCACGTCTGTTGCAATAGAACGTTGCTTGTCCAGTCTCGTTGTTTATCGAGAATTCTTTGGCTTTGTTTAGCCAGAGACCATTAAAAAGGTCAAAAAAGTAGTTTTATTAAACCTGCATAGTGCTTCAGTTGCTAAGCGGTGAATTGTACTCAGATATCTTTGGTTTGCGGCGGGAAAATAAAATAAGTACAGAACAGTCCACAGACGTGCAATCAAAATATTCGTTTGTGGTCCTTAACTTGAAACAAAGTCATTTTCGTTAAATGTTTCAATCAGTTAACTATTGAATTTTTATATGTATTTATTATCGAGTGTTCCACAGAAGAACTTTCATGGTTTGTTAGCTGGTGAAATTGATTAAAAACGTTCGTATAAACATAGGTTTGGAAACGCTTCTTTTACCACATATCCGCCATTTTGTTTTTTTACTAATTAAGTTATGTCTCTAGTACAGTTTAACCGATTGAAATTATGTTACTCATCAAAGTAAAGGCCTAATTTGAAACAAAACAAACTTGTTCAAATGATCCATACAAATTTTAAAACTTTGAATGAAAATAACTCAAACATAGTAAATGCTTATAAAAAACCTCAAGAGTAAATGTTTTCAGATAGTTTTATTTCATATCCATTGGCATACGTTGTATTTATTATAAATTTGTGTCACAACATCTGTTTAGTTATTTTCCTTTCCCATGCAATTTTGCTTGCTTCTCATTTCCTTATGAAAAGTAACTTAAAACACTCCACGTGTATTATTTTATCCCCAGGTGTTTTCTCCCCAGGCCAACTGTTCTCACAATGTATGTATGTTAATCGTAACATAGTCATTTGCACGTGTGTTTCTAGCTTCCTTTGTATTGTCAATAAACAATGCTGTCTCCAGAGCAAAGGTTTTCAGATACAAATGACTTGCGTTCATTCTAATGATGAGCGAAACATATCGGGCCAAATTTCTACATGGATAAATCGGTATTTAAACAGTTTATGAGTGAACAATCGTGGAGTACAGTCATTGACGAAACTCACCTAAACAAAAGTTGTAAGTGTTTTTTTTGATATTATGAACCATAGCATATAACAATCAAAAAGCATTAGTTTAAACTCAAATACTAGATTTTTTTAAAATTAAACCGTGGACAACATTTGGACTAATATGATCGATTCGTAAAAGAGATAAATTAAGTAAGCTGGTAATTAAACAGCCCTTTAATACTGACCTTAAGAGATATTTTAAAAGCTATAAAAATTAACTTTCTAACATTATAAAATTTACTGAACATTCTTATTAGAGAAAGAAAATAAATGAAAATATGAATAATCATAAGTTTTTTTGGCAAACGGTGAATGAAATATCGAGTAAAAAGAGGAAAAACTATTTTTCCTATTGGGAAATTTTGAAAGGGTGCTGTGTTAAATTCGAATGTATGTAAGGACATTGCAAGTGACTTTAACCAATTCTTTGCCAAGGTAGGTCATAAAGGAGTGGTACCCCGGTAATAAATGACGTCGACTTCAGGACTGACGGAGGTTTTATGATTGATTTGGTTGATAAGACCATTTTGCAGTATATCAGCAGACTTCGAGGTGGATCTGCTCCTGGGTATGATGGGGTGTCAGCATCACTTTTAAAAAAGCAATTGTAATTTTCTTATAAAACCGCTTCATCATATAATAAACTTAAGCATTGAGTCGGGTGAGTTTTCAGAGGATTTTAAACTGGCGAAAGTTGTTCCTCTACAGTATATAATTCTCGGGATTTGAGGGATTTCGGTAAGTTTCTATGCTGAGCGTGTTTTATAAAATAATTGAAAAAATTTTAAAAGATCAATTGTGTCGTACTTAAATACTAATAATCTCTTGTCTGGGTGCAAGTATGGATTTATAAGGGATATCAATATTTCAAATGCTTTATTCGATTTAAATAAAAATATAAATGAAGGCATCAACGGGAATAAGAAAATGTTTATAGTTTTCTTGGATTTAGCTAAAGCTTTTGATTCGGCAGATAAACAAATATTACTTAATAAATTGGACTTAATCGGGATTCATGGTAATGCGTACTCATGGTTCAAAAGCTATTTGTCGAAAAGGAAACAAATGGTGTCAGTGTGTGGAGTAAATAGTGAACCTCAGCCTGTGGATTATGGCATCATCCATGGGTCGACGTTAGGACCTATTCTGTTTTTGATTTATATAAATAATTTGTCTAAAATCGATTTTGATGGGAACTTTTACCTGTTTGCAGACGTTACGGCCATTTTATTCAAGGGTAATAGTTGGGAAGAAGTACAAGGGAAGGTTGTAAAGGATTTGTCGGTAGTGAAAAAATTGTTCAATCAAAATGTTTCAACCCTTAACATATCTAAAACAAAGTTCCTTCCTATAGCCCTTAGGTCCATTAGCGATTGTCCGTAAAAATATGTTAAATTACATTAGTGTGGGAAGTAAGCTCTGAGGCTGTAGTAACATTGTTGCCCTACAAATACATGGGTGTCTTGCTTGATAAACGCTTAAATTGGTAGGCTCATGATGACTATTTGAGTCGTAAAATTATAAAGTTGATCTATGTTTTTAGGAATTTAAATTAAATATTATACTTTCGGGAAATAAGACAGTTGTACTTTGCTTATTGCCAATATTTGCTTTTGGGGGGGATAATAGTTTGGGGATGCGCCTGAAAATCCATACTGGCTCCCTTAGGTTATGAAGATGGCGCTGCGTAATCCAAAAAGACATCCATCTGTATGACAGTTTAAACGTTTTTAATATCAGACAACTTTTTGTAAAAACTCTTTTAACTTTTTTGCATAAAAATTCCAATTTCATTTTTTATATATCGAGTCATTCTCATTTACTCGTCATTCTCAAGCAGTGAGTATAAGAACAGATAGGCTAGGCTTTAAAGGTCTGTTTCCACGTCTAACGCATATTACGTTTCACAGATGATTTTCCGTAATATTCCAAAAAAACCTGAGACTTTTTCAAAATTATACAGTTAAGGCCTATAAAAAGCAAGTTTATTTATGGTTAGGGGAGGTAGGGAGGGATTATTGTGAGTCCGTCATTTTTTCGGAGTAAGTATAAAAATTTATGTTTAGCCTGTATGTCGCTCTTTTTATCTTTTCATTTTTTATATCGAGTTCTATTCTGATTCTTTGTAGGGGAATTTTTGGTGTAGGCACAGGAGTGACGTTGTTCTGGTGATGACCTATTTATGATTGCTTGTACATTTTAAATTTGTATTTTTCTTCTTTTTTATCTTCTCTCTTTTTGCATAATTTGTATTGTGAAGTTTATGTTGTGCTCGACTCGTGCTAACGCACATGCCTCGTCTATGTGGGCACTAAATCCATAGACGATAATTTGTAAATTATTTGTAATTTTATTTACGAAATAAATAAATAAAACTAAAATTGAAAGAAAATAATTTATTTTATTCTTATTGTAAGTCTTCGGGATATTTCTAGTTACCAATATATTCCTGACAACCTGTCAAAGCTATCGAACTATGTTTTCGGTGAGTTATGTAATAAACAAATTACCACACCATAGACCCTTGCAATTATTAATTTATTCTCGTTCTCAGTTATTCAATTCTCCCATTCCAAACCACCTAGCCGCTCTATATATGCAGTACAGAAATACAACTTATAAATAACTCTCACGTGGTTCATACAGTATTTCCTAATGATTTCTACTGCGGTTATATAAACGTGATTTCTATAGGTTGCGAGTTTTATGTGTTTGACAGTTGTGGAGATTTTACAGTTCCCAGAAATGTACCAAGACCATTAAGTTGCAATCCTTTTAAATCTTTCTTTAAAAGATTATCTCTCGTAGAAGTCGTCAAACGTAAGAAAGTTTTAGATGTATTTATTGGTCCAGAATGTAATCTTTGCAGTGCTTTCATCGGGAGGATTAAAAAAGTAGGTTGTGGAAATATTATTACCTGTTGTGACCGGCTTAGTTACGGTTGAGGATTTGCTGAAGAGAGGAAACATTCACACAGTGTTTTGTTATACTCGGTGACATTTATCGCTGGTAGTTTTCATCTTAAATCCATAAGACGTGGCTTATTATAAACCCGGTATTTTTTTCTAAAAACTACGTTCTCAGTAACAGTGTACAATCAAAAATAGTTTTTAGCGAATCTCCAAAGGAACGAGTGACGATTATGATGATACCTAAGGTCAGGAGTCACCAATGAGCACTCATCATGGTCCACAGAACACATTTTGGTGTGTAATTACGCATTTAAATACAGGGAGTTACCGAACTCTCTGCTCCCCTTTTGTGGACCTGCTCCTGGGATGGAGACAAACTTATTACACGATATAAACATGGGTCTACGGTGCTTACTTTTGCATCTATCTGTCTGTATGTGTTTTAGAACTGTTTGAGATAGAAACTTGAAATATAGTATGAATGACTATACCTACAGTACGAGTGTCGGAACAAAATTGGGAAATTTTCGTAAACACTGTTTCAAAATAGCGGCTATTAAAAATATTAAAAATAAATATTTTATAAAGAGATACCTATTCGTTTAACTTCGGAAACATTCGAACATCTTCGTATAACATATAAACATATTCGATTATAAATTCTTCACTATAATAATAATAACTTCTAAATCATTTGAACTAAAAATATAAAATAAAAAGCAATTAAAAGATAATATTTGTATATTTCTTTAATTATATAATAACGTACATAAATAAAACATTTTAGCAAATAGGCCTACAGTTTAATAATCCTTATAATTGTATACACATACCAAGTTAAAAATCCCCGTCACTATAGTTAGGTAGGCCTAATAAAAGTCTGTTGGTTTTAAATCGTATGTTCTTAAATGATGTATTTCTTATGTGTATCTAATTAACCTGCCTATGATTTTTCCCTGTGGCTTACTAGTCTTAAACATAATTATATTTTAAAAAAAGGCTTTTATGATAGGAATTTTCAATTTGTCATGAATATATAAATTTTCACTACTAGTGATTATTTTAAGTATATTACATTTTTTTGGTAAAACATTTTTAAAATTTAATTTTGTATTTATTTATCCTCCGATTTTTATAACTATGATATATTGATTTTTATACAAATCAACCGTTTGTGAGATATTTAGGTTTACATTTTCTTAATAGTCGCCATTTTGAAATAACGTTTACTATAATTTTTAAATCTTGAGCAGAAACTCTTGCAGTATGTACATACTAAATACCAAGTTTCTACTTCAAAATAATCTTGATCTTTGAATTTTCGGTAAAAAACACATACAGACCGACAGACAAAAAAGTAAGCACCGTAGACCCATGGCTATACTGTGAAATATGTTTGCCTAGATCCCAGAAACGAATCCATAAAAGGGGATCAGAGAGTTTAAGAACACTCTGTATTTATGTACATATATGTTCGCATTTAAATTTTCGCATTTCACTCGGAGCCCCCAAGTTAAGGCCTTCCATACATTAAACAAATTATCTTAGAAGGTGAATGCACCATAATATCATATCATCTTACATACTTACAGTATGGTATTAATGTTTTATAATTTATGTTTATACAATAAATTAAATATAAGATAAGACTCACAGCCTTGCTTTACATACTCAGTTTAAAGTACAATACGCCATGTTGCTTCGGCTTATCGTCTCTATAAATTAAAGCAACTTATCTTACTGTCGGTGACAAGTTACAGTGCCCAGGAGTGTAATAACTCCTACGTTTCGTAGCTACAGTGTTGCACTAGCACAACAATAATTCGTACATCGACAAAACTAGTTATTTATAATACTTAAGAGAATATTTTCCTAACAAAAATGTACGATTGCAGTTTTAGCGGTGATAAAAATAAGCAGAAGATATAACAAACGCTGATTGTAGTTTTTAGTAATTTGAAATCAGACAAATCTTTTTTATTTTAATATCAACCCAGCTGTCGTGTCTGGCTTTATGCATGTTAGAAATAAGAAACTATTTTCCAGGCTTCGCTAGAAATTCATTAGTGCGTGCAAATTAAAGTATTGCCGATTGAAGTTTACAATAATTTTCTCTGTCGATAACACCTATGAAGACGACAGAATGTTTTAGAAAGAAGAGTAGTGCTGCCAACCTTAGCATACTGTCACTGTTTTAACGTTAAACCGTGTGCTATAAATCAGCGGACTCTAGAAAAAGATCCGTAAAAAACAAGAACATTTAAATTGAATCTTAGAAAAAGAAATGGAATCAATTTGATGTCGTTGGTGATAGGCCCTATTGAAAATACATTATACGTGTGAGTACTGACTATAAGAAATTTACAGGTGTTTACAGCAATGAAAAATTTAAGAATTAGACTAGGTATTGTGTAAATATTTTAATGAATATTTCGACGATTAATGAAGACCAAAAACGAACAATTGTACGTCCCAAAAGGAGAGTTAATACTAGTTTAACTAGTACAGAGTGTCTTGCAACCATTCTACCAAACTTTACCATGTTATTCAGGAGGTCAAAACTAGCAAATAATACAATATACCATGTGTTCTAAACATTTTGTAAGTAGGAAATTTGATGTTCTTCAAAATTTTTTCTTGATTTTTTCGTGTCTCTAACGGTAAGTTCACAAAATGGCCTCAAACTTCAAATTTGTTAAAAATCGTCACATTTTTAAAATTTTAACCTTGTTTTTATACGTTTATTCTTTAGATAACTTCATAAAACCTTATAATTTTATGGAAAGAGAGAGAGAGAGAGAGAGAGAGGGGGAGAGAGAGAGAGAGAGAGAGCGCCACCTGCTGTCTTGCTCTTTCCTACGCTATGTCAGTGTGGCTGCTGTGACTGTGAGTGAGTTGTGGAGCGTAGCCGAGATAAGGAGCCCGATTGGGGTTGCGTCGCATTTACTAAGTTGTAGTCCTTTACCAACTACATTCTCTTATTCATTTTGTTTCTTTGTTACCCCACACAGTATTTAGAGTCGAACTGTTTGGTAATTTTTTCACTAGCTAAAACTTCTACTTACTTACTCAATGGCACACTATCGTTAACCTAAGCTCAAAACCACATTTGTTATTTCAACGAGTGAGGTCTATTGTTCATAGAAGTACTAGTATACATAGGATTGATTCAATCTATCAAATCGTGAACATCGATGTAAGGAATACATTTGGGCCCTTGTAAACATAGGATTGATTATAATATAATAATATAAACAAACAAAAAAACAAGAAAACATAGGACAGTGAATATCTTTAAAATTGCTTACCATTGTTTGATATTAAATTTTTGAAATAATTTTTTTACTTTTACTTCAATCCGCTAACGCGGACATATATCTGATATTTTCAATATACAGTATTACGAATGAAAAATCTTGTATCAGCAATGAAGCGTAGGTCTCAAGGTAAATTGATTTCGACGGAGGAAAATATAGAAGCAATAAAAGTTCTCCACGACAATGAAATAAAGGAAGCACACGATCCTGCAGCTTTAAGGTTTGTGTGTGTGGGGCGGTGGGGGTGGGGAAGGGGTGGCCGTCTACTGAGGATTTACTCAGTTTAAATTATTGTAGACATAAATGGGACAGTGAAATAGATGTAATGCCTTGGAGTTTGGGAAACGGCTGAGTTTAATAGAAATTAATGATTGTGTCAAGGTGTACAGTATTGTGTTATTAAACTTTAGGGTCGACAACTCACTCCTCTCGCATAAAATAGTTTTGACTTACTGTATCCTGCGTTTTAGGTAGAATTTACTAATGCATACAATAAAGAAGCTTGTGCATGATTAGCTTATTAGTTTGTGAAAATAGTTCTTTAGGAAATGTATATTTGGTGAAAGTATGAAATATGGGGTTTTATTCTTTATATATGATTTCTTCTGACCTATGCAATAATAGAATTCACAATCCACCTTCACTTCAGTCCCCGTTCGGAAGCACATAAACTATGCCGTGGCCACGCCTGTGCAAAACCGTTTGACGTTTGACGAAGAGCTAGCCTCTGATAAATTTTATTATGCTTTTTGTGTCGTGTTATCGTGTGTGTTCAATGTTGTTATGTGTTTTATTTAAGTGTTGAGTTCCTACACCTGATGAAGCCGGATATGAACGGCGAAACAGCGCTGAAGTGTATCTGTAAACTAAAAGAATTGCTTAGACTACTATAAAAGGTAAATATGAGATCATAAGGTATTTCGGAAACAGATACGGTAATATTTAACAACTCTGGGCCTATTATACAGGGTGGATGAAAGTCCTGGTAAAATGATGTGCACAATAGAGGTTTTCATTAGATATTTTAAAGTTGGGTTCCATATTGGAATGATGGTACATGTTATCAATATTTTAAAGTCATGATGTTACACGAAATAGACATTCCTTTGAGGTTAAAATATTTGTTATCTTTGTTAGGAGCTAAAACAACAATCCAGACATTTTATCCAACTACGTACAGACCAGGCAAAGTACTGGAAAGTAAATAAATGTTGACCTACAGCTCCGATTTGGATGCAGTTTTCTGCATCGTGTTCAGAAAAATATCAGGAACAAAGTCTACATATTACCAGTTTCGGGAAAAGCGGAAATGCATCGCGGATGCATAAAGTGCATCTAAAAGTACATATTTTTATTGAAAACTCAAAAAATGGATGAAAAGACGCGAAAATCGGTACTCGGGGGTTTATATTGCACTGATGTTATTGTTTCCCATGCGAAATTACCCCGGTGTACCAGAGGGCTCTGAGGATGCAATGCGGGGAAATTTATGAAGTTGCGACAGAGACTTGAAAACTTCCTCTTGGGAGCTTTTGGGGGCGCTGGAGGGGGGAGGATCTGTATAATATTTTATGAAAAGGAGAAGACATTATAACATTTTCAAAGGAAAGGGAAAGAATAAATTAATAACTTTCCAAATTCTGTTTATTCTGTACTAGTAACAAAAATCTGGAATAGTAAATACAAACATACGTAATGTATAAAATAAAAAATTCTCTTATACACAATTCTTGATTTCCAAAATTATTATTAAGCCACCATTATCTTCGTAGCTGGCATCCATTTTGCCTGACGGATTTGAGCAGTTGGTGCCTAAACAATTCTTACAAGAAATTTAGCAGGCAGTGTTATGCTTCCTGCATCCAAACGTTAGGCCGCAGCCTGTAGTGCAGGCGTAGGAAATTATTTCCATGATTGTTGGTAGGCCTGCATCCTGCGTCATGGTGATTGGCCAGATCCTCATTATAAACCTTTAAGTCGTCATCTCTAAATAAAACTACCGAGAGGAAATTTTAAATTCTCTGTCGCAACTTCAAAAATTCCCCCAGAGACCCTCGGTGCACCGGGTGCTTTTCCCATGGTCAGAATTGAGATCCCCCGAGTACCTATTTTCGCGGCTTTTCATCCATGTTTACAGGTTTCAAAAACATTTTGCACGTCATCCACCCGCGATGCATTTTCGCTTTCTCCCGAAAGTGGTCATGTGTAGACTTTTTCCTGCTATTTTTCTGAACACGATGCAGAAAACTGCATCCAAATCGGAGCTGTAGGCAAACATTTATTTATTCGGGTTGAAATCGTTCTACTGTGCCCGGTAAAGTATATCAAGTCAGCGAATCAATTTAGACGCTTGGTTTCAAATGGAACTTTACTATTAGTACCTGAAGAACTAAAGACATTTTTTACATCCCAATGCTTTTGTTGAAGCTGGGAAGGGTTTGAAGTACTATAATTCAAATATAATTCAAGTAGGCCTATCAACCAATTTTAACCCTATAACAGAGTACATGCAGCGGAAAATTGCACGTAAATAGTAATGGCTTTCCAGAACGACACGTACTAAAGGAGGTGTGACTTTCTGGAACGTTACTTGTAGTGTTTTGCTGGCCCTCGTCACTTTCATTCATTTTTATGACACCTTAGACTAAATAGTTTTGATACGAGGTCACTGGAATGTCTGAGCAGAATAGGGAAAGGTATGGGTGAGAGTAGGCTAACTGAAAGAGGACAATTGCGTTAGAGGCGCAGTTTGATTCGCCGTCTGCCGTATAGGGTATGAGTAATCATATGAGTAATATTTAATTCAAGAATTAATTTACGTTTTTAGATTAAAATTGCCCGTTATATTTTGTTTTTATAATATTAAAAGACATATGTTTCAGGTTTCATGAATTCAGAGGTATTTTTAGCCGAATTTTCGAAGAAAATAAGAGCTATTACACTCGACCAAACTTGAAAACGGTTGGTCGGAGAAGGCTAAAATTTGGTTTCTATCCGTTTCAGACCATTTGGAGACTATACCCCAAAATCATTACTTTATATATATATATATATATATATGTTTTATTCCCGGATTTTTAAGGGGTAGTAAAAATGCTTCAAAATTTCTGATTTTTTGGTCAAAGGGCCTTAGTGCGATTCTTCAAAAGGTACTTTTTTTGTTTTTCGATCCGTTTTAAAATGGCGGAAATATACAGTTTTTTCGTTTTTGGGTAGGAATTTGAGGGGTAGTTTTTTACCAACCTTGCTAAAAGGTAGGAAATATGCTTCAAAAATGATGAATTTTTTGTGAAAGGGTCCTTGTAGGATTTGAAAGGTACATATATTTTTATTTTTTGAATTGAAACAAAATGGCGGCCTATTTGTAGTAAACCCAAAATGGCAAAGTTAGAGCGAGGAAATTGCATGATATCTCCCTCTCATAAGCCCAAGTTCAATTTGTGAGTTATATGAGTCGAAAGGCAATTAAATTTACTATAACCTTGTGTAAAGGTGTTTTAGTTACACCTCCTGGAACAAGGAACAAAACTCATATAAAGATCCCAATAATCGACTTTTTCGCTATTTTTGTACGTCAATTGCGCATTTTCGCCCACTCATAAGCCCGAGTACATATTGTGAGTTATACCATTCAAAAGACAATTAAATTTACTATAATCCTGTGTAAAGGTGTTTTAGGTACACCTCCCGGAACAAGGAACAAAACTCATATAAAGATCCCGATAATTGACTTTCTCACTATTCTTGTACGTCAATTGCGCATTTTAGCCCACTCATAAGCCCGAGTACATATTGTGAGTTATACCATTCAAAAGACAATTAAATTTACTATAATCCTGTGCAAAGATATATTTGGAACAATTTCCGCAACAAGGAACAAAATGCATAGGTATCTCTCATTATATAATACGAGTTATTCCCTGATAAGAAAATTCGGCTATAGTAATGCGGCAGTGCTGCTTACGGGTTTTTTTTTTTTACTCCTTTAGACATTTTCATGTTTTAAAAGTCATTCCTCTGCAATCCGGAGCTCACGACGTTAATGATCGTCATTACTCTTGAAAGGGTTAAACGTCTATTAAGATTATCAATTCCAAATAAATAGTTTTTTACTTTGCCTGTCTTCAATATATTACAAAGTAATTTTCCTTGGGAAAAAGGTGTACTGTTTAACTACAAAGTTAGGATGGTAATAATATTATTAATGGGTTGGTTGAATATTATTAAATGTATAATAAAACTGGAGCTATTGAAGCTATAAAAAGTACATGTTTTTGTTGTCCATAAATTATTTGTAACTTCAGTATTACACCCCCCCCCCCCCTCCCCAACTTCAGGCTATTTCCTTTACCCTTTTCATATCTCTCTCTCTCTCTCTCTCTCTCTCTCTCTGTGTACTCGATAGCAAATACCGTTCCATCATACAAGAGATACAAACACCGTACTCTTGTTCAAATTCAAATATACAAACAGTACAATCCTCAGCTGAGGACAGATTAAGTTTGCCACAAACAAACACTTATTGTAGACTCACTCATCTGCAGAACACAAAGCTGAAGTCACAGTATACTTACTAGGTGGCTGGGGATAGTGCTAAACTACTTGGTAATAGTGACATCGTTTTTTTAAATGTATTACTCTTTTCAAATTTAACATTGTAGCCAACGGATTAGTAAATTTATAAATAAATAACTTTTTTTCGGTACGTCAACTAATCCTTTCTTTGATTTACAGATTACTGCAGTTTCGGGCTTCGTGAGTCCATCTTCAGATCATATAAAGTATTTTAGTTTTTATTAAAATCATTCCATATGGAGTTTGTCAATAAAACATACACAGTACATACGTAATAACACATAACACAACATCACACTTTTACACACATTTACGTTCACACGATCACAAAATTAAAATATTTTACAACGGTTTTAAAAGTTCAATCGTTGACAAAGACACAAGAAAAAGTCCTCAAAATCAACGAATGAAAAGAAAGTAAAGTATATATATCATGCGAATTCGGAAATAAATTGAATTATACGTTAAAGAAAGAAATGAGGAAAAATAACATCAAAGTCACATTTAGAACTGGCAACAAACTTGAGTCTAAACTAAAACCCCCCCAACCAAGACCTAAGAGACAAAACAGAAAAAACCGGAATATACAATATGACTTGCGACGATTGCCCAAAATTTTACATCGGCCAAACGGTGCGCCCTTTCAAAAAACGTTTCAAAGAACATTTACCATCAACAAAGGGAAACCCCAAGAAATCGAAATATGCTGAACACCTCATCGATAGTTGCCACAGTTACTCAAACATCGACAGTAATACGGACATATTACACATGTAGTAAGTGACGATACATGAGTGCCTTGGAGGAGTTCGAAATTTACAAAGCGTTTAAACAACAACCTAGTAATATACTAAATGAACAACTCTCGTTCTCCTCTAATACTCTATTCGACAGCGTCATCAAAATGCAACAATAGGAACCGTTTAGTCAAAGTTAGATAACGAGATAATAATAAATAGCCCGTCGCGATCGGTTCGTTGGGGAGTACGTACCGACCGATGTAAAATATTTTAATTTTGTGATCGTGTGATCGTAAATGTGTGTAAAAGTGTTATGTTGTGTTATGTGTTGTTACGTATGTACTGTGTATGTTTTATTGACAAGCTCCATATGATCGATTTTAATAAAAACTAAAATACTTTATATGATCTGAAGATGAACTCACGAAGCCCGAAACTGCAGTAATCTGTAAATCAACGAACGGATTAGTAGACGTACCGAAAAAAAGGTAATTTATTTATTTATTACTCTTTGATTAATAAATGTTTTAAGAATTTAAAATAATCGGTAATTTGCAAGTAAACTGATAGTTTTGAATTAATATTTTTGATATTATTTTTAAATTAATCGAGCTGTAGAAATACTGAAAGTTACCCCGCAGAAAGTAAAACATCGTAGTCATTGTAAAAAAATTAAGGGGAAAAGGATTAAATCTCTTTCGTGGTATAGTTTATAAGGTGTAAAAAATGTAATTGCGTGCTTAAGACCAGGCGGGAGGAGTGTAAACTTTTTAATTAACACAACTTACGAAATGAGGAAGCACAATGTCCATTTCAGTTAGTTTAACTAATTAAACTATACATTGTATTAACATTAACAGATTAAGCCTACGACTTAGGACAATCTGTTACACTTATATACCCAACTCAAGTACACTAAATTAGCAATGCGATTGTGGCCTAACCGGTTAAGGCGATAGTCTATGGTGATGAACTCTGCTGGTTTGGCTCTCGGCAAGACCAAGACTTTTTCAAACAGATGTAATAGAACGTTTCACATTAAGTTAGCCATACACGGTCCGATTTGTAGTCCGATTCAATGTCCGATGTCCGATTTAGGATCCGATGTAGGAGCCTGAATGGGCTTGATGGACGACGCGTTGGATGATCGGACAAATCGGAGTCCCAGATCAGACTACAAGATGATCCGACTTCCAACTTCCGACGGAGTCGGACTGTGAGTGGTGTGATCGTCCGATTGTCATTTTAAACTTTCTTCCTGTTGTTTTTGATCTTCCCTTTTCCCCTATACTTTGTACATTTTTACTTCTATAATAATGGATAGTAAAGGGTTTTGGAATTTATTGAATTGTACCGGGAGAATAGGTGTTTGTTAACACAAGTAATGCAATTTATGCAAACTGACATATTTGTGAGCATCTTCGCGTCACAATAGTTCAAAAATAATTTCTTAACCTATTGAAAAATATAGGTGAATGTATACTACACTGAAAAAAATTAGGCAGTTGTCTACTATATTTAAAAATATAGGTAATTGTTTATTGTAATTAAAAATGCAGGTGATTGTTTAATAAACTGAAAAAATATAGGCGGTTGTCTACTATAATGAAAAATGTAGGCGATTGAAAGTATACGGACATAATATAGGGGATTGTTTAGTATAGTGAAAAGTGCAGGTAATTGTTTACTAAACAGAAAATATATTGGCGGTTGTCTACTATATTGAAAAATGTAGGCGATTGCCTACTATAGGCCTACTGAAAATATATAGGGATTGTTTTCTATACTGAAAAAAATATAGGCGGTTGCCTACTATATTTAAAAATATAAGTGATTGTAAGTATACTGACAAAATATAGGGAATTGTTTAGCTAATTATTTGCATATAGTAATTGCCGTACATTTTTATACAAATACCACTATGTACAAGGAAAGAAGACTGAGTTGGAATAATTTCTTGTCTTGGAGTTGAAAATTTGAGAACTATTTGAATAATGTAAATCAATTTGTATATTTTTTATTTATTACTAGGGATACATCAGCGTGCTCCGCACGCCAACCCTGTTGGAACTTTCTATACACATAATCATGTTATATTTTCTTTATAATAAAGATGTAGGATTAATAATAACCTCAAAACCAAGAACGTAAATGTCCAAAATGAAATTATTTTATATTATAACATCAGTTATAAATAGACCTAATAAAGGTTAAAAGAACCAGCAATGCTCAGGTCTACATTTTAATAAAATCTTAAATTAAAATTTAGAAAAGTAAATAATGGCTTCAAAGTTTAAAATCAGCTGTTAATGTTAATTGGTAATTGGAAACGTAAGTTGGATCGTAAGTTGGATGGTAAGTTGGATCGTGAGTGGTGAAACGCATCCAACTTGCAGTCCAACTCGGTCGTCCTACAAATCGGACCGTGTATGGCTAGCTTTAGGAGCGTTTCACATGAGGCGCGTTTCACTAAATAGAGCATTTCATAAAATGCATGGTGAAACGCGTGACGGTGAAACCCGATTCACCCCCAGCAACAAGGAAACTATATACTCTGCTATACAAACATGTATATACATTTTTTGGACGTGGTGCGCCTATAGTTTACACTTTAAAAATGTCGTTTATTAGGTTTACCTTAGGTTTTGTACATGGTTCTCACAATAAAGTACATTGATCATACATATATCATGATTAATTTTTGCAAGTTTATAATTTCGTAGGAAAGTTTGTCACAAGTGGCTTATTTTCACCTTATCTTACTTCCCCTCTCTTACACGTCCAACTTCACAACTTTTTTGTTAACATCTTATCATACTGTTATGTTATCACTCACATCAATATTATAACTGTTGTAACTTAAGATTGTTAAACAGTATGACTGAATAATTATGTTATTTCCCTTACAGCAACCAATGATACTGTTTAACACTGCAATAAATCAAAGCCTAGATAAGACTCGCAGCCTTGCTTTATATCCTCAGTGTAAAGTACAATACGCCATGTTGCTTCGGCTTATCGTCTCTATAAATTAAAGCAACTTATCTTACTGTCGGTGACAAGTTACAGTGCCCAGGAGTGTAGTAACTCTTTCCGTCTTGTCACCGAATAATTGCGCTCGAAATCTGAAAATATTTTGTTCAAAATGTTATTGGTTTAAGCGAAATGGCTTCAATGCAGATTACACATAGCTAAACGGTTCGCTTGGTTTGTGGCTGAGCCACTGTTTTATAGGAAATGCAATAAACCCATCTATGTCAGTTGAAATTGTTCAATGATCTATTGTTCCATTCTACTCTTTGCTTTCATGCTTATTTAAAAATATTGTTCTTGTCGTATAAACGTTTAGAGCGGAAATTCTGATTCGATCAAGGTATTTTTATTTACTTTGTGTTATTCCATCCGTTTTGGTCATGTAGGCCAATTTCGTTCTCTCATAATTTTGTTTACTTCGCTTTTTCCTTTGGAATTGTAGCTTTAAACTTCATACTTGTATTTCTTGCATTCATGGTAATATGCGTTAACACTCACAGCGTTCAAAGAGAAGATTTTACAATACAGACAAGCAAGTATCCGTGAAAGTCGCAGTTAAATAAATTCGATAAACATCAGAAATACATCATTTAAAAAATTGCTATTTAAAAACAACAAACTTTATGTAGGTTTAACCAACTATGCTGAGGGGATTTTTAACTCGGTAAAAGTGTGTACAATTAATTATTAGGATTATGTAGATATGATTTTATAAAACTATAGGACTATTTGTTAAAAATATATATTTATATACATTATTATATATAAAAATAAAGTTAAAAAATTACCTTAAGGCTTTTTATTTCACATTGATGTATAAAATGATTTGGAAGTTATCAATATTATAGTGAAGAAATTAATAATCGAACAGGTTTATATATTATATGAAGATGTACAAAAATTTGTATCAATGAATATATCGATGGTAAAAGGTTGTATTTATATTAATTTTATAAAAGCAAATCGTATAGCGTATTATAGCCTGCATTAGTTCTACAAGTCATATTTACAAAATTAAATTCACATGAAATTATATTATTGATTGAAGTTGTAAACATAATCCCAAACTATAATCTACGTTTTTGTTTTGTTTTAGTATTATAGATGATAGGTGAAATTAGGAGTTCTATTTTTTTTTTTTTAAATGGTAGGAGATATGACTCAATAAATGTAAAATGTTAACCTATGAAATCCCGTAAATTGTATATACAATTTAAACTACATTACTATTAGAAATTTTAATAGTTATTGGCTTTTCCATTTCCTGAAACATTTTTAAACTGTTTGAAAATGTTTGGAAAGTACTAAAATTTGACACTGTTTGTAAGAGTGTATCAGTAGAAATATTTGTTAAAAGCTTGAGCTCTGACAGTAAAACAATTATAATAACTCAAAATACCAACCAAACTTCGTGCGTTTTTCCAACTCCGTGCCTTCTCCGTCCAATTTTGAAAATAACTTGACCAAACACAGAATCTGTCCAACATACCGGTAAAAGTTTCATCGGAACCCGTTTAATGGTCTTTGAGTTAAACGGTAATAATGAAACCGTTACATTTGATGATATACATGTTGAACGTAGTTTAGTTTTGCTGTTCCATATCAAACGTTACAACCTCTGACAATTTGATA
>JAGFPH010009570.1:17548-46102 GCA_018207615.1 Philaenus spumarius | reverse complement strand
AAAAGAAAACGTCTCCAGGCTGAAATATAATAGACGTAATAAAGTCTGGTGATTTATGAATTGTAAAATATGACGCGTTTAGAAAATTTGTCTTGTTACTTACTAGTTGTGTTTGGCACATTGCCATTTATAACGCATCAAGTATATGTTCAGTGGTAAAATCAAATTAATGTCCACCGCACAATTAAATCCAAGTCTGTTCTGGCGTTCTAGAATATATTTTATTATCTCAACTGCTTCGGGGGAGGGGGGGGGTGGTTGATACCACTTTGTTTGTACTTGGTCGTACGTTCTTTCTGTGTTAAAAGTGTAGAAATGTTTATTATTTCAAAAATGTTCGTAATTTTGGAAGGATTAGTACTCTGCTATGCTGTATAGGTTATTAATTGTTGGTTGAAACCCTAAAACATGTAAATTTACTTTTGGAAATTCGCTAAACTCACGTCAGCGGTTCAGCTGCGTGATCGAATTATTATTGCATGGTAAACGCTCCGCCCTCTGCTCGCTTCGCTCACCGACCCCACTCGCGGCGAAGCAAATGCAAACAAAATATTGTACGCGCTGATATTTCAACGTGAATTACAATTGAGGGGGGAGTACGTACTGCGGGCCAGAGTTTTTGTGCGAATGGCGGGATTTTTGCGTGTAATAGAAAGATATTATTTTGCCTGAAAATGTGTTGCTCAGCTTTTGTTTTAATATATTACTTTCTATAGTACAAGAGAAAGTATAGTGATCGCAAAAAAAATCGATGTTGAGATTTTTGTGGGAATATCCGTTTTGGGACCAAAAATGTGGTTTTTACAAAATGTCTGTCTGTATGTATGTCTGTATGTATACAAAGCTAGAGCGAAAACCATTCGATCGATTTCAAACAAATTTGCACCAGACATGTCAAGTAGGCCTGTATAGATGCACGAAAACGGTTTTGAAATTTTTGAAAAACAACCCCCTTTTTGGCAAAAAACCCCCCAAAAAATCAGTTATTTTTTTATAAAAAAAACTGCTCTAACGATTTTGATAAAATTTGGCTTATTTGTAGCCCTTAATGTACCCTACCATATGCAAAAAACAGCATCTTTCTAAAAATTCTCGTTTAGCTAATAATAATAATAATAACTGATTTTTGGGGGTTTTTGGCCATAAAGGAGGTTGTTTTTCAAAATTTGTCAAAACCCTTTTTCGTGCATCTATACAGGCCTAATTAACGTGTGTGGTGCAAATTTGTTCGAAATCGATCGAATAGTTTTCTCTCTAGATAATAATAATAATATTTATTACTTAATCTTTTACTTTAATAAAATATCACCTCTCCTACTCCACCCTACAAGTCACAGTGAATCTGTTTAGTAATTTAAATGTGTGAGAAAGTATGTGCCAGTTCCTGGTACCGTTTATTTTACTTAATTTCATTTTAACAAATACGAAAGAAACTGCCAAATTATATTTCAATGATTTTGCTTTGAGTCATTAAAATGAAATGAAATCTGCACATTTAGTCTTGTATTGTTAGTAGCTAGATATATTTTTTTAATTTTCAAGAAAAGTGTTTTTTTTTTTTACTGTAAGTAAAAGAATGCAGCTTTAAAGTTGGCTGTTATTAAATGACGAATCTCCTTCATTTCTCTCCCTTATTAGCGAATTTCCATAGGAAAGATGAACCGTTATTCTTATTGTGAGACCTAAGGTCGGGAGTAGTGAAGAAGCACCGATCATGGTCCCCAGAACACGATCTATACACAGAGAGTTCATAAAGTCACTTTAACCCTCTTTATTATTTTGTTATTGAAAATGAGTTATCAAAACTTTGTATATATCTTGTGTTGCAGAATTTTTGACATATCTGATCATCTATGATTTGGTAAGAGGGAGGTTAACAATTTCAAATATAAAGGTACATCATGTAATACACTATTGAAAAGCTTATTAAAAGAGAAACACAATGGCGCAAAGTAGACCTTAATATCTTACTTCGTTTCAAAGTTATGGGCAATCAAAATTCTGGAAAATAACATACAACTACCGGTACTTATTCGTAATATTAACAAATTAATTAACTGCCTTGATGTTATGATAACAATATAATTTTCCAGCTCAGTAATCTAATTATTATTTGAAATTGATTAGTTACATTGTATAAAGATACAAGTGAACAAAGATGACTGTACCCATAAAAACACAACTTATTTTGAACCACAAGTTAGTCTAGCATCATTGATCTGTATTGAATTCTTAACTTTGAGTTGGATCAATCCATCTGGTGTAGTGAGAGAATATATCCCTCCTAAGCTGTACTCTTTATAAGTCTACTGTGAAGATACGAGTTTCAACACCACATAAACGTAAAAGTTGTGTAAAGAAATGTTTTCTCTCTCCATCAATAAGGTTAAATAGGCTGTAGGTAGGCCACAAATATCGCACAATCCATTTTGTTTCTACAGAATTCTTGAATTGACCCAATCAAAATTTGTGTAGTAAAACTAATTTTTAAATTTTTCTCTGAATTCTGCTTATGTAAATATTTTTAAAATTTGTTCCAAATAGTGCATCGAGTACTTTTAAGAAAGCTCAGTCAAAAATCAACAAAATCCAGTAACTCTACAATAAATATGAGCTGTTGATGTTCAATTTTAACCGTATACTGTAAGTAATATACGAAATAAAAATGATGTTTATTTCCGTAATATTTTTTATATAAACGTATGTAAGTAATTTTAACGCCGACATTGAATTTTCTGTAATTTTTAGTGTTATTTTTTATTGAAAGATACATGAGATCGTCTGTGTTTTGCACGTTAGCTAACCACCATGTGCTTTCCGTTTGTACAATAATTGTGAGCGAAATTATTTACCGTAGCCTGTATTTAACGTCAGAGCATTATACTTATATACAAAATTATTTACCATCCCACATATAATAAAAAGCTGGAAACGATTTAGATTAATAATTTGTAAAGATTCCTTACTCCGTGCCTTTTGGGTAAAGATATCAAAAATTTCGGTATTTCATGAAATATTTCGATCTCAGTCAGGTAAATCGTTCTACGTCTAAACTCTAAACTAATTCCGTTTTTATCAATTAATTAACTAGGTACAATATCTGCTTTTTTGTATTGTATCCAATCCTAAAATTACTTGGTGATTACCAAGTAACCTATGTACCCATCTTCAGATCACAAAAATAATGAAATAAATACTAATGAAAAGAATACTATAAAGTCATTTTTTATCATTATATAATCAGCCTAAGTTTTTAAAAGTTCTACATTTTATTAAATTCATTATTTAATATCCTATTACTTTAAATGAGTAATTCTTGTATCTATCTTTGTATCTGTCGCGGATCTCGAAAACGGCTCTAACGAATTCAAAGAAGTTTTGTATATTTAGGTGTAGTTTTGATTTTTTAAGTACACCCATATAGTTGTATTTCGTGTAAAAACGCAATTTTTTGAGAAAATCTAATTTAAAAGTTGACAAATTTTAACATATTGTCTTATGGGTTGCCATGTTGGTTACAAAATAACAACGAAATAGTAAATAAAGCGATAAAAACAGCTGTTTATAAACAAGCCAATATATACTGTTTTAGCACGTTGGAAATAGAGTGGAATAGAACTGAGATTGAGTATTATCCAAAATCAGATGCTCATTGGATAGTTTTTAATTACTGTTAAAAAACAATCTAATTTAAACTGTTTTAGCACGTTGGAATTAGAATAAATTGGGCCTGATTTAACAATTTATTGTGTCAAAAAAAAGGTAAACTTGGCAAAGATGGATAAATTCTAATAGTCAATTTTGTAATCCTATAATAGGCCTGGCTCTTTCTGAAACATAGTATTGAGGTTATGTTAATCCTGCAATAATTTTTACTATATTCAGGCCTGGTTTCAAAACTTTAGTTGACAGAAGATAGTAGAACTAGGACTAAAATCGTAATGAAAGCCTCTCACATTTCTAAAGCATGTATTTGAGGTTATAATTAATCTTGTAATTACTGTTAATATATTTAAGCCTTGTTTCATAATTTTACAAACCTATGTACAAACTAGCCATCAAAGATTAACGAGTGAAGCGAATCAGCCATCTGAGGCGGGGTTGGGACGCGAAGCGTCCAGGGGCAGATCCCCTGGTTTCAATTTAACACAAATCAATGGCATATCAGCAAACTGTTTACATTATCGCCCAAACGTTGAATTCAATCGGACCTTAAGGTTATAGGTTATAAAACAGCTGGATTATAATAAGAGCAGTTTTTGTTTAATCTGACTGTCGTGATATGTTATTATTTTATTAAAATCATGAACCCAGTTGTTTGTGTATATATTAATATGTAGTCATTGCCTTAGCAGGTAACTGCAACTAAATAGATTGCATAACATTTTTAAAACTTTGAACCTCAATTTAAAAAGACTGACGTTACTTTGTTTTTATGTCAGGTACTCGGGAAATATTTTTTGAAATAAGTTTAGTAACATACATACACAATCACTTTTTACCATGAGAGGAAACCAACGGAGATTCACTTAGTTTTGCTAGAAAATTTAGAAATGAATAATTTTACTTAAAACACAAACTGAATGGTACAAGGTTTTTATTTTCTACCAGCTGAGGAAAGATATTTTTAGCTTCACGACTTGTGTGTCTGGCTCGAAAGTGTGATATATAAGAGAACAGCCTAAAGGCCTAAGTGTAGGGAATCTGAGCTCACCCCCCCCCCCCCCCCGCCCCCTTCTAAATCACCCAGCCTCCATTCATCTTCCATGACAAGATCTTTTGCAAACAGAGAGAGAGAGGATTGCAAACTTCTCTTTATACCTCATTATACCTAGTGTTCCTTTTTCTTTTTATTAGTAATCCTGTTTTCTCTCTAGATTAACTTTAATTTATTTATTCGTGTTTTTAGAAGAAGATTACAGATATTTTATATTGAAATATACCTTGTGGGTCGACAGTATGTCAAATTTCTAACTGCCGGATAAAGTAGTTATCAAGATGAAATTTGCCAAAGCATGCTAACCTCGATACCTTCCAATAATCAGAACTATGCCTTATACGGAGGGAAAAGGGTAGGGAGGGATTGACTCTTATTGAGTTAGGTTAATCAATGCATTGTTTGTCCATTACGCGAATCGATTGCAATATCGGAGAACATTAAGGGTCATTTTCCCAATCAAATTAATTTTTTCCAGTTGAAATTCTGGTAAGATTATTTTTGTGTACATATTGTAAAAAGTATAAGGATAACTTAACTGTAGGTCTAACCGTAGTATTCAATAATCATTTGTAGTCTGTAGGAAAGTGACATTTACATTATAACTTCTGCATTCGTATGTGTTACTTGATTTGTTATATTTCATTTGGCTTTGCTTTATAATATAATCATTTGTTTGAAAACTGTATTAAAAATTCAACTATATCGACATTCTAAAAAAATATATATAAGTACACCTATCGCAACTATAAACCGGGGTTTCTCAACATTTCTTACTAAAGAAACCTTTCACACCTTAGAGTGCATACAAATACAGGGGTGCCCATACCCCCCTAGCTTTTACTCAAATCCCCCACCCCCAAACTGGGGACAACCAACCATTTTGGTGGTCCAAGAAGAAAATTTTTGAAATCTTTCTTTTAAAACTAACGGTTTTAAGCCAATTTTATTCTTAAGAACCACATCAAATTTTACGTTTGTCGTGAGAGTAATTTTAACATTATGTAAAACTTTATTTGATTTCAAAAGTTTGATAGTTAGTTCTTTTGCACTTTGTTAGTTTAGGTTTAATAATTCAGTTTAATAGTTGTAACTTATACGTTTGTAAAAAATGTGTAATGAAATGAAAAATGCCTTTATTTGAGGCCAGATTAAAACAGTTATTTAGGACTGTGTAAGTAATATGGCTACTATATCTTATTTGTCAGAATAATACAAAAACAACCTGTGCGGAAGACCCCACAAGTCTGTTACGTTGCCAGTATGGAATAACTTAATTACACTACAATACATTTTTAAGTGCTCAAGTCCCGTTTCAGTATATAGAAAACAGTATTGTAAACCTACTAATAATAGAAGAAAGCTTACATCAAATTATTGATTGGATTATTCTCGCCCAATCAGTTGATTTAAACATGGCCTAAAAATCCCCCTCAAACAATATTTTTATGCCTCTGTCTGCGTCCTCCTCCCTTCTGAGGGGGCACCCCTGTACAAATATCATGGCACACGTGGCAAAAGTTAAAATTGTGCGCTTTTAAATATCGTAATATGGAATTACAGACTTGAAATAATCTCTCTGTATAAAAATGAATGTTTTGTTTCTTCATGTTTTTGTTCTCTATAGACTCAACTACTCAACTAATTCACAATTTATCCATATCAATGACATGAGTGTTTAAACATTACAATTACTATAGTCTATTGGGTTGAAATTGGATTGCTACCCCTATACAATACAATATATAAATTGCACTAACTTCCTACAAGCTATAAAGCTAAAATTGTTTAATATTATTATTAAGTGATATAAAAAACCATTTGCGATTCGATTACTTAAATCAATGGTATAACTACCCTTAAAATTTAATAATAATTAAAATGGGATAGCTACTTATAGGTAACTAGATGACCCGTACGGCGTTACCCGTGGTGGTTGGTATTTTCAGTCTTTTTAACGTAATTGTATTCTTTTTAAGTGTACAGTCAGTGAGTGGTATTTGGCTTTTATATATATAGATCTTAAATAATAAAAGCACTATTGTCATAATAATAAAAGATCTGATATTATGATGTTAGTAACTTTGATCCCCTCAAACCCCTCCTAAAATTTCAAAATTTTTCATACCCTTTCTTAGTGAGCACCTACGGCCCTAGAGGAAGCTACATACCAAATTTCATTTCAATCCGTTTTTGAGAAATCGTGATGAATGAGTCAGTGAGTGAGTGAGTGAGTGAGTGGTATTTCGCTTTTATATATATATAGATTGAGAAGTCTAGTTCATAAAAGTAAGAAGTAGAGAATTGCAATAAAACTAAATAAAGCTTTATAGGTTATTCCTCTTGTATTTAAATCCAAATTAAATCAATCGATACTGTTGAATGTTTTGTTTTAGTCATTTCTAGTCGGTTCTCTTTCTTCACACGACTGAACTCAAATATTATAAAGGAACATTTGTGAAGGGATTTAGAATCCAATCATACTTTCTGTGCTCAGTAATGTAGAAAATAATAGTTGATTTTTTCATCAAGCGTATAGGGATTATTTTCTTAATGCATTGATGGAAACATATTAAAATTACGTAAGCTCGATCTATTTTTCTAAATCTCAATTTTCTGTAGGATAACCTACTGTACTGTTGAAGTGATAATATATGTAAAAATCAATGATACAAATAAGACCTGTATTTCTTTAGTTGCGAGGGATACAAATCATTTAATACATCCTGTCGTATATGGAACTCCATTGTTTCGGATGTCTAAATTCACTTCTTTAAGGTAGCCTATTATGGTATCAAAAATATCATGATCGTTGGTATTCTTTTGCAATGAAAAAAACTGGTTGATTATTTCTCCGCCTTAAATAAATCAATGTCAAACAAATGCAAGCAAGTGTTACTGACATCAGTGGACTTCAATGATAATTAAAGCAAAAATAAAATCCTTTAATTTTTTTTCAATACTTTCACATAAATCTGAATACTCCTTTGTATTGTAGGCTATCGTTTGATAGCTGAATTTTACTCATTTTCTCTGCTTCTTTACCAAACGTGGATTACTTTTCTACAAACGTACAGTATAAGTGACTTTATTAAGCTCATTGTTTTCTAAAAGAGTTTGACGATAAACACTATTTTTATCGTTTAGTTGTGAAGCGTCTTTTTTAACATACTTGGAAACCATGAATTCATTTGCCTATTTTTCAACACAAACTACACACTATATACTTTAGTTAATCAGCATCTCCAGATTTATTCTTTTTTTTTATTTATGGCTGACAATGCAAAACCACACAAGTCATTTGTATGTTGTCTATATGTTACTTCCTATTTGCATGTATAGTTAAGATATGGTTAATTTTAGTTTATAATTTATGTGATACATTATTTATTCAGGTGAAAGACAAATAATGTTAAGTCTTTGACTTGTTGAACTCATTAGGCCTACTTGGTTCCTATATTTTCACTAAAAATTTATTTACAGTTAAAAGTTAAAAAAAAAACAATTGTTTTACACATGCACATGTGTGTTAGTTTTTTATAGTTCTTCGTGCTAATTTAAAGTTGTGTTCTTACTTAGAAGAAAATTTTTATATATGTTTTTATTGTTTTGCTTAAGGTCCTGCTATTTAAATTAAAACTATGTTAAATAAAAAAAACTATTTTTTTAAAGGAAGTTTTGAGTTTTTTGTACAATGTATTTTGGTTCTTGGTGGTAAACCTCCTTTCCATCAGACTGACAATTTTTGCTCAATTTTGTAGATATTTTGGTTTTCCCAAAGCTAAAATTTATAAATAAAAATTTGACAGCTGTAGTATACTTAAACTTACATTCAGTCTTTTAAGGTTAATTTTACTTTTGAAAATGTAATTCTACGCATATGCATTGTATAATACTGACGGGTTGGCATACCTGACTCGGAAGTTGAAGGTCCCAGGTGCAATACACAAAATTTGGAATAAACTTAGTATATTTTAGTTGTTATGTAATACCTTTACAAATGTAAATGGTTTACTTGTCCTATTCTAGTGTTTAATCAATTTGTTTTGTGATAACAGCGGCGTAAAGAACGAGGCCGAATAACGCTGAGTTGTGTGCGAGTGGTGGAGCCCGCTAACATTTCACTGCCCACCGGATCCAGTCCAGAGCTCAACACTGGGGACAATAATACGCTCAATAATTCTCCTACATCGGGTTGCCCTCTGCAAGTAGGCTATACAGAAGCAGGGCAAGATTATACTTTGTACCTTGTAACGCATCGGGAACAGGACAGAGACGATTGGATAAATGCACTTCGATCGGGTGAGTTTACCTTGAATCAGTCGAATTATAGATTTGTATTTGCCTCCCACATGATCTCTCTCCGTTTGCACAAAATTGCGAGGGAAATATTTCAACGTAGTCTACACACTTGGGTCTATTACACACACTTACAAACGGTTTACTCTGTTAATTTATTTAAGTTTTTTTTGGGTAATATTTACTTTGCAAAAGAACCCAAAATGTGGGTATTTTATTAGATATCTTGGTCTTAGATAAGTTAGTTATCCTACGCTTATGGAGTATATTATATTGAGTTTTATCATTTTCTAATTTGCTCGCTTCGCTTATCAACTCCGGCAGCGACCCATGGCGAAACACTATTGCATACTGTGATATTTTCACGAAATTGACTATTGAGCTGATCTAAGACAGAGATCGAAATAGACACAACCAATCCCAATAATTCAAATTGTGTCATTTGTTGTAATTTCACCATTAATATTTAATTAATTAATTAGTAATCAAAATTTCAAACAAATTTTTATATTACCAATTAAAGGAAGCAATGTAATATGTAAAACCAGTAGGCTGTAAGTTCTAGCAAAATGAAAATAATTTATAAACTTACTAGGTCTAAATAAAAAAATAGAGGTACCGTACTAGTTTTAAACAAAATACAGAGTTTGTATAAGCAATGCAAATAGTGATAGTTTTTACAATAACTTATGAACAAAAGCCAAATTTCTCCAATGGCAGGCCTACTCCTTGTATGTATATTTATAGAAATCAATGTGAAAAATTAAAAAAAAATTAATGATTATTGTTCTTTGTTTGTAACAGTTTGTTGCGACAATAATAAGCTGAGCGAACGATATCATATTGGCCTTTGGAACGGAAAACGTTGGTCGTGTTGTCGTTTGTCGACTCGTTCTGCCGCTGGATGTGATCAAGCGACAGGTTGGGCTAAGAGCCACGAATCGTTGACCTCGAGCTCGGAAAATATTATAAACTCAAGTTCTGCCATTATTACTCGGATTGGTGAGTAAAAACATATTCATACTAGTTAAGTTTGTCAGCCATGACACCATTGCTTATTTTTGTTTTACTGTATCCGGACAACCGTCTACCACTTTCAGTGCGGTCTAAAAAATACAAGCTATAATCAGTAGGAGTATATAGAGTTTGTAAAGTGGCCAGTGGAGTTATTTAGAGATGAATTTGATATATATTATAAATATTTATTTCCCTCCTAAATGCTGTAGTATCATAGATCATGAATAATAAATAGATCTTGCATCCATACGGCAGTAGTGTGGCGAAAATTAGGTTGTCGGGAAAATAGTGCATGACCGCGCCGCGAGGTAGCGCTAGGGAGAAATCATTGGTAGCATTGGTGTTTCACACAGCTTCCGTCGTTTCCCCAATAGATAGCGCCACTATCGTCGAATTTCCAGTGGAACGAAATATTGCATTGGATCTGAGTTGAGTTCTATTAGGTTATCCAAATACAATGGTAGTATTAAATTAATCAGTGCTGAATCACCCTGACCTGGGTGATGTTGTTGTGAGGGTGACCTTGAAGGATAGATCGGAGTATGTGATAGATATGGTATAGGTTTTGAAATTGTAAAAAGACTAAATTACCCTACATTTAAACGGTTTATATTTTGCAGTTATTATTTTAGATCAGACAATTATAATGCATACTTTTCAAAACATGAATGAAATAAAAATGCCAAAGAATACATTTTTTAAATTTATGCTATAATTTGTCCAAACAACCTTGCACCCTGAAGTAAAAGCGACCCTCGCTTCCCCACACCCAGACACGCTCACACGGCCTATCTGCCACTAATCCTTCTTCTATGAATCACCAACTAGCCCTAGTGCTACAAAATCACATTTTTCTAACTGTTGAACTTTACTTAATTTTTACTCCAATTGCTGAACTTTAAATATTATTCTTCGCAAAATGAGCCCAAACGCGGTACAATTGGGACAACTCTAAGCGGTTTTATGGTCAGTAGGTTTCAAAATCATAAATTTGACTAGTTAAAAATGGTTATTGACATTTTATTTGAGTTAGCACGATCACAATAACTACATAATTACAGTAATTCTAGTAGTGATTTCAAATGTATGCAAAAAAAAACCCAAATCAGAATCAATATAACAGTGAACAGTGTAAAATAAAAATAATTACAAATTCATTTTGCAATGTTACTGTACAATAACTAATAAATCAATAAAATAATATTGGTTCCTTTCTTTGTCCTTTATAGACTCAAAAACTATTCGACCGATTTCACTAAAAATGTAACAAATTATCCGTATTATGGCAGGAATGTTTAGACATTATAATTACTACAGTCCAAGGAGTTGAAACAGGGTTGCTACTCCTTTACGATTAATATAAATTTAACTAACTTCCTACAAGCTATAAAGCTAAAATTATGTAATATTATTCTTAAGTGATATACAAAACTATTTACAATTTGATTTCTTAAGCCAAAGGGATGAAATGGTATAACTATCCTTAAAATTAAATAATCATTTATACACTTACTTTAGCTATATGCTCAAAAACTACTCGACTAATTTCACAATTTACACATATTAGTACTAGAATTGTTTAGAGAATATGGTCACTACAATCAAAGAGATTAAAATGGGTCAGCTACTCCTACACAATAACAATAAATTCCACTAACTTCCTACGTAAGCCATAAAGCTAAATTTGTGTAACGTTATTCTTTAGTGATATAGAAAACAATTTACAATTGGATCACTTATGGGTCTGCTCCAGTAAACGAGAAAGCAACCGGAAACGCAAGCGCTTCTCTCTATAACCTTATCTAAACAGTGCAATTTCTTGCTGCTGAGCGCTGTAACATTGCCTCATCTCAAACCATTTTATAAATCCATCTTTTTGTAATTGAGTGCTGGAAAAAAAACTAAATATACTTTATAAAATTTCAGATCCGGCTTGCAAATTACTTTTCATTATTAATTTTTTATTGTGTTAGGAAAAACATTCAAACTTTGTACTTACAAAATGTCAATTACATAACCAGGGTGTCTAGCAGTCGGGAAAATCGGGAATTAACATAGAAATGAAAAACAGTCGGGAAAAGTCGGGAATTAACATATAATTTTTTTTTAAAGTCGGGAAAATGCATAAAATTGTTTAAAACAATTTTTAGGTACATTGAAATATTCTCAACACAACCGAAACTAATAGCAATCCAATTTTGCGTATGAAAATGAAGCTAAGCAGAGCAGGTACGACAAACCTTGAAGAGCGTGGAGGAAAGAGAGAAGGGGTGGGGCCGAGTGAATTTGAGACTATCTTCTAACAGACTACAGTTCTAGTACTCGGCTTTGTGAAAAGAGTTGTTTTCTAATTACACAAAGTAAGAATGGGTCAACATTATATTAACATTAATTTCTGTAATAAAATATGATTTATATGCCTGTAGTTGCAATATTCTTTTAATATTCCCGTTAACATTGTTTTATTGTAATTGTATATAATTAACTTAATCATTGTATTATCGTTCAATAATTAATAATAACGCGAGTGGACATTGTAAGGAACATGGCTGGTAATAAGCAAATATTAGTCAAGAAAAAAATGCCAGCCGGTGAGAAAAAACTATGCAGTAAGGTGCCCGGTTTAGTTTGCCACATTACGGGAAAGTGACAAGACAAAGTGGTAGTGCAAGGGGGAAGGGGAAGTAGTGTGCCCTCCCTCGCTACTATCTCATTCTCTCTCGCACAAGTACTCAAAATAGGTCGCCGTCTTTAACTTTAAATCCATCTATAATAACTCCCATTGCAGTGATGGGTTGATTTACGATACCACCCATACTTTTTTTTTCTTTATCGATATCGAGAGAGTCAATAGCCGAAACTCGATATCGAGAGATGTTCGGTTTAGTTTATATCATTGTTAATTAAACACTTCTTGCTTTATTTGAATTCAACTATTCATGCGCTTAGTTATTTGTACTACAGATAAAGGTAAAGTAGGCTCAAGGTCAACCACTTATGGATTCGTTTCTTACGTGTCTATTTATAGAATTAGGGTGCCTCTTGTGACGAAAATTTACAAATTGTATAGATCGGCAACTAAAGTATAATACCGTAATTATATTTGTTTTAGTTCGGGTAAAACATTTTGGACATTTTCGGGATTTACGTTGCCCGTGATTTATGTTTTCCGTGGGAGTCCCGACAATTGCCTTGTTTTACTTGTTACTTCACAGAACAAATCACCACCCTCGGCAATTGCTAAACGGAGTTACAGTCGTTCGCTGCGCGTTAGAACTGCTTTATCTAATTTAATGTACCGACAAGACGCCGAGCGACAGCGTGACCGCCGTGTTTTTACAAAAATGGCGTGCAATTCATGTGGACGCGGCGGTGACGCTGTCGCTCATGAGCGCTGATGTCATACTAACTCCGATTTAACTAAATGCTTCCGCTGGACGCAACTGCCGAATTGCCGCATGTCGCTCGTGCGAACCAGCCCTTGTAGTCCAAACGAGCGTATTTGTAGTGTTGATAAGCCATAAATATATAAACTTGGTTTCGACAAAATATTCGGGAAAAGTCGGGAAAAAGTCGGGAAATTTGCTAGCCACCCTGATAACAAAAGAAAAGCATTTTTTTTAAATTTAAAATGCAAAACGGATGAGTATTGTAATTGTGCTTAAAATGAGACCTTGCAAACAATTTTATGATAAAAAATAAACGAAATAAATGGTTTGAAATTTAACATTGCTCTTATGGGATAAAAATCCAAGATGGCCGCCACTACAGCAGACCCTTAAGTCAATTTAATGAAAAGCAATAGCTACCCGTATACAATACATTACATTAAACACCCATCACATGTGCTCTACCACCTGCCCTGATCATAAGAATCCTATTTGAACCACAAATTACTTCTAAATTAATTTTCCAATACACTCAGTAAATTGTGTTTGTTAATTTAATCTGAGTAAATATTTATACACCAAAATCAAACAACAGCGAAGTATTGCCGGGTCCATTAGAAACAAATAAATTATAAAATAAAATTTCTAATCCACCTCATTCTAAGCCTATATAATGCAGAAGCAAAAATTAGTCAATTATAGCATTAGCGACATAGTATTAATACAAATCAGTCCAATAATGACACAAATTTTAAAACAAAATTTTTCATTTTTACATGGAAAATATGTTCAGTAACATATTCAAATATTTTAAATGTTTAAACTGTATAATATTTATGAAATACTTTGCTGGATATTTCATTTTTGTTGCATTATATTTATCAAAAATGTTAATTAACTAGGGGAAACCCCTGCGTGCTCCGTTGGGACCTTCTATGCACATAATCATGTTATATTTTCTTTTTAATAAAGGTATAAGATTAATAATAACCCCAAAGCTAAGGTGGTAAATAATGTTACATGTTCCAATCAAATTATTTCGTACATTTTATAACAGCAGTTATAATAAAGGTTAAAAGAACCAGCAATGCTTATATTTACACTTTAATAAAAACTTAACCTAAAAGTTAGAAATACAAATTGCTTTAAAGTTTGAAATAAGGTGTTAATGGAAATATTAGAGCAAACAGCTGTGTTGGTTTATCAGTCTAGGCCTAACCTAAGAATTTTTTCCGACTAAATTTACAAATATTTAAATAAAAAAGTTTTTATCAAAATGAATTATAGCCTATGTTACTCAGGGATAGTGTAGCTTTTTATTAGTAAAAGTATTTTTTTCAATCGGTTCAGTAGTTACGGAGATTATCCCCTACATACATACAAACAAACTTGACCTCTTTATAATATTAGTATAGATGACATTTGATAGTTGGAGCTGAATTCTGATGTAGTGAAATATTAATTTTTGTTGTCTCAAAAAAATAAATGAGATAAAACCAGTTTATAATATAGAGAAGGTAATTACTTGAGGGTTTAGCCTTCATGCCAACAATATGTTAAAGTGTTTGTAAGGTTGTAAACATATTACGTTATCACAAGGCTTAGTCAGAACCTTTCATTTTATAAACAGGGCCTACTTTGTAAATATTAGATTTTATCCTTTTCTTATTGTCATGAAAAAATCTACATTGCAGGCAAAGCTGGAATTGCTTAAGTAATTGTTTTGTTTGTTTTACAGAAATAAATATGACTCAAATCCTGCCTTTCTTGCGTAAATTATATCCCAGTCCGTATGTAATTTAACACATCATTAAATACGAAGGAAATTCCAAATTAACTTTACATTATAATTGGGTGTTTGGCGCCATCATAATTCCTATGGTTTTGTGAAGCAAAGATATTGTGGTTAAATTATGTTCCTGTAGTAATTACACAATCTCTATTTCATACGCGACTGTATTGTATTGGTTACTACACTTTGCCAATTCAGAGTTTGTTGAGAAAGAATATATTTCGCTAATTTCTTCACACGAAATAAAATCCCAAATAAGCCAGACAAGTTTCTTTCAAGTCTTTGGTAAATCCTTCTGCTTTCCGGTATCGAAAGGATGAGGTTGTTAGACGGTTGCAAACAATGATGTAAATGTTCTTTATCCATTCCAGTGTTAGGTTTTTTCAAGGGGTGCTTTCATTACAGATTTGAATTTTTTTTAAGTAAACTGTTTGCCGGTTATTAAAAGGAAAGAGGCTAAAAGTCTGCTTACCAATCTGCGTCCTTGATCCTCCTATTTTACTATTCGAGTTAGTCTTGTTAAGTATTGGTGTTTTTTTTACTTTTTCCACCCTATACTTAGTATATGGAGAAAGTATTGTTTTCGTAAAAATGTTTGAATTTGAATTTTCAGTTGAATTATCTGTTTTGGCGCTCCCAGAACCCCAAAAAATTGTTTAGTGCAATTATCTGTGTTGGTGCTCCCTGAACCCAAAAATATTTTTAGTGGAATTTTTTGTTTTGGTGCTCCCTGAACCCAAAAAAGTGTTTTTAGAATGGTGTCTGTCTGTCAGTCTGTCTGTATGTATACACGACCAGAAAGACACTATTGGTCCGATTTTCATGAAATTTGGTATGTAGGTACTAAACCCTAATATCTCCAGGCGTTTTTTTCATTTTTTTTGAATTTTTAATTTTTAAGGGTAATTTATCCCTAAAAGCCCATAAAAAACGACAAAAATGCAAATTTCTCAAAAATGGCTCTAACGATTTTGATCAAATTTTCAGTATTTATAGTGCTTAAGATGCCAAACAAAATGACACCACCCGCTTTTATCAAAACTTCGGCGTTTTATAATTATGAGGAAATGTTTAAAAATAAACAAGTTTGTGTTGTCAATCTAGCATCGCGGCAGCGGCCGCACGGGGTGGCGAGCACGGCCAGTAATTCAAAGGTCGCGCGATCGAATCCCGCCTGGGACAATAATTCTTTTATACGATTGACGTAGGTAGAATATTATTTTTTTGTTTTGTTCTAAAAAGTAGTAAAAAATAAAATGATTAAAAACAATATTATTTTGACTACAGTAAGTTGGGAGAAAGTTTGTGTCAGTTAACTGATACCGTTTATTTTAAATTGTGGTTTTGATTTCTACTGTTATGACACGGCAGTCGTATTAAACGTTTTACTGTGACCGGTTGGCGTAATTAGGCCTAATCCATGTTTTTAATGTTTTTTAAAAAGTGTTTTAATATGTTTCGTGACGTCTTTTTGTGATTTTTGTTTTGTGTAATGACTAACGTATTTTACGGCCTAATGAAGGGATTTATTTGAAGTATTTCTGTGATCTGATGATGGGTACTTAGGTTACCCGAAACCGCGGTAATCACAAAGTGATTTTACGATTGGATAAGACAAAAAAGCAGGTATTGTACCTAGTTTATTTATTGATAAAATTCTCAAATCCGTGGGCTAACATGTTGAAAAAAAATATATAAATATATAGTAAGCCTTTTTCGTTTATTTTTTGTTTGTTTTTATTTTTGACAAAACCTACTAAAGGTGAATGCTGTTAACATAATTTTACTCTCTATATTTTCTGATGTTAGCAACCTCCTATCACTAGTGCAAGTAGTTCATTTTAAATCCAATAGATTGCAGCACATGTAGGTAAAAGAATTACAGTATTATAATTAACTGATTTTAAATTTTATAAGTTGGTTGCTGTGGTAATGAATATGAATTCATTCAACAAACATGTGTTGGTTCAGTATAGGCTTTGTGTTGCTAAGCTTTTGATTCAAATCAGATTTTTATCTCTTGTAGGGCTGGGCTCTAGCTATCATAGTTTTGACTGTACGTTGATTATGAGTCAGTCAGTCAGGAGGACTTCTTCTTTTATATAATACAGATTGAGATTCTGCAGAATATTAAGAGTATATTATATATCTTTTTGGTTGTTTAAAGTTGATGAAATAGCTTTAACTACAGCTTCAGCAAACCTGTTTGTGTATCTGATTTTGCAAGTTGAAGTATTTATATAGTATGGTTTAACCATACTAGTTTTAGGAATATAATAATAAGATTACGTATGTGTAGATTCCTGGATCAAGAATTTAAATGAATAGAAAAAAGGTTAATTAGCTAAATTTTTCCGCAAGATAATCCAATAATTATCCAGGTGGATAATTGGTTTTGACATTTAAACTGCCATCGTAAGATCCATGACACCATGTAGATGCTGTTTAGCCGTTCAAGGGCGTCATCTTTTTAACAGACACTCTTTGCTTATTAACATATAAACACGTACTGAAACATTTAAACAATGAGACAAGACACTCTGAATACGATTATATTTATTGTACATCTACACGAACTTGTTAAAAACATTAGTTACTAATGAAAAACATCTAGAGTTGGCTATCAGTTTCACACGTTCAACTCTGGTGCGCTGATAGCATCAGGCTTTTAATTACGAACTAATGTTTTTAACCAGTTTGTGTAAATGTACAATAAATATAATCATATTTAGAGTGTCTTGTGTCATTGTTAAAGTTTTAGTACGTGTATATATACGTTAACAAGCAAACAGTGTCTGTTAAAAAGGCAAAGCCCTTTAATGGCTAAACATCAACCATATCTAACGATGGTGGTTGTACCGTCGAAACTAGTTTTCCATCTGGATAATTATTGGATTGTCTGATGGAGAAATTAAGGTAGGTAACCTTTATTCTATTAATATAATAATAGTTTTATTAACAAACAATTCACAGACAAAATTATGAAAGCATAAGAAATATTCTTTGGTGACATATTTTCTATACAAATATTTTAAAGAGGTAAAATTTGTTTGTACGTAGGGGGTAATCTCTGGAACTACTGAACCGATTGAAAAAATAATTTTACTAATAAAAAGCTACACTATCCCCGAGTAAGATAGGCTATAATTCATTTTGATAAAAACCTTTTTAATTTCAATATTTGTAAATTTAGTCGGACAAATTTTTAGGTTAGCCCTAGACCGATGAACCAACACATGTATTTACATTGTATTACCATAGCAACCTATTGAATAAAATGACAGATAAAACAGCTGTTTGCTCCAATATTTCCATCAACAGCCGATTTCAAACTTTGGAGCAATTATTTGTATTTCTAACTTTTAGGTTAGGTTTTTATTAAAGTGTAGACCTGAGCCTTGCTGGTTCTTTTAAAACCTTTATTACAACTGCTGTTATAAAATATACGATATAATTTGATTTGAACATTTAACGTTATTTACCATCTTAGCTTTGGGGTTATAATTATAAGCTTCTGCACCTTTATTATAAAGAAAACATAACATGATTATGTACATAGAAGGGGGTTTCTCCGAGCCTATAATAAATTTGTATTTTAATCTATGTTAAAAGTAGGAACAATATGACCAAAATGAGGGTGAAAATTTAAGAGAAAAAACCATGTTGTTGATCATTGTCTGGAAGTAGAATGAATGCCCAGACCTTGGAAACTAAAGTACCATGTATTAGTAAACACCACTTCTTGACAGCAATATTATTTAAAGAGAATAATACACAGACTCATAAAGAAAGTGTTGGTAAAATCATGTTTTATAATGAAGCTATCTCAGATGGTGCAAGAAAATTAACTTTCATGTCATGTATAAATATACTCTCATCAGAAAAATTACTTTACATGACATAGCACTTATGTGACACACACACTTTAGTTGAAAACTTTGAACTGTCACTGACATCGTTATTAAATCAATGCAGGAATTAACCAAGTTTCTTATAAGATCAACTTTAAATTTACAAATACCTTTCTTACCTTGTAAGATTTTCTCGAAAACTTTAGTTGTTTGCTTCCCTCTCACAAAGTCAACATGAAAGTCTCACTGACAGATTTTTTCTGGTTCCTAAACTGCTTTGTCACCTAAATCCTTAGCTGCTGAAAGTACTAGCGTTTTACCAATTGGATCTCTGTCTTTGACAATCCTAAGGTAATACATGAAATTTTTAAGGAGTTGTTGTCAGTTTTAGTAAAAAGTGTACACAATTCGTCTTCTTCTAAAGTTTTTTTTAACTTTTTTGGGATTGGCTTCGCGTTACACGGCTGCTGTAAACTATTTGCACAAACTAACGACGGGTATACACCTATTAGAACTTGAACGTTTGAGTACTATCATCGCTTTAACAAGATTGATACCTACATGTGCTGCAATCTATTGGATTTAAAATGAACTCTTTGCACTAGTGATAGGAGGTTGCTAACATCAGAAAATAGAGAGAATAAAATTATGTTAACAGCATTCACCTTTAGTAGGTTTTGTCAAAGTATATTAGCAACCAATCTTGTGGAGGGTTTTTTTCTTCTCGATATGAGGATAAATCTTAATTCAATTAATCCTAGTAAAATTTTGCTAATCAACGAGTCAGGTGATGAATGTGGAAGCGAATATTCGAGTTATATTTTTGTCGTGATGGTGTAAATTGGATTGACAATAAATTCAATTCAATCCATAAAGGCTGTCTCCCAATTTATGGTTGTTCCATAAAATTTTAGAATGGACTACAACAAAAACATAATAATAATAAATAAATACAATTTTTTTTAAAGTTAAAAATTTTAATTGATGAAAACAATATTTGTTTATGACCTAGAGCAACCGGATATGCTTATAAATAACTATTTGTTATTGTGACTTCCCGCCAACAATCTTTTCGAAGATTTTCCTTCAATTAAAATTTTTACATATACACTACTGTCCTCGAGGCGCTAGATGGTCCCTGGAGCCATGTCCTCACGCGGTATCGCGTGTTTAGCAGGCGCAAAGTTGAGTAACGGGGACTATTAATAGACTACTGACGCGATAGCGGAAAATATAACGTCATATAAGTATTGATATTGATCATGTAGGCTTATGTTAAAATGGATTTTAGTAATTAAAAAAACCGTTTTTTTTTTCAAATTAATTCTATTGACTTAAATTCTCAACAAAATCAGCACAAACAATACAGTAAATGAAAAATGTGTACTTAGTACAGGCGCTTTAAAAATCATACTACGTATAAATAAATTGAGTTAATTAAGTTTAAAAAATATACAGTATAGGAGGTTCTAAAAATCAAAAAGCTATAAAGTACAATAATATTATCCAAATTTAAGTTACTGTAAAATATTTCAACATGGATTAATTCAAACTGGTTGTATAATAAATGCACAGTTGTTGTACAATAAATGTATGTTATATCAATTAAAGTTAATTTATAATCATATTTATTATAATTTTTATTACTTGATGTTTTCTTTTATTGTTATTTGTAAGGAATATAATTATACTGTTCATTAATTTTCTATTGTTTTTAAACTTAGAAATCTAAAAATATTATACCGTACCAAACTGTTACCGTGTTTTTAAATACATATTATTAATATTATTTCAACACTACTAATCGGAATTATAATAACTTTTAAGCTGTTATCTGTTAATCTATTAAAATCCATTTAGTATAATAATTAAGTAAACGCACGTACGAACAGTATATATATTTTGTTCTGTCACAGCAGTAATTCCATACATATTTCCAATAACTGTTACTAATAAAGTTATTTTTTTGTATATATTAAAAAAAAAAAAAAACACTGAAGGATTCCTATTTTGTACCATGATGCCACGTTCGATTTTAAATAGCATTTGTGGAATAACGATGTGGCGGACATTCACGGCGACTCTGTACTAGAGACGGTCGTGACACATTGCTACAAGCGCCTTCAAACTAAATCTAGGCAAGGACACAGGGACCACTCGTGCCTCGCGGACAGTACACGTGTTTCAGACACTATCGTTCATCGTCGGGTGATGAAAATCACTTAATTAAAACATTCAACATGAACACAATGTTTAATTCTTTATTGGTTTAATTTGGAGTCTTGTTGACAAAAAATGTAATTTTTGTCATTTTAAATAATTAGGATAGTATCACGTACCCCCTAAATGACTTTTCTGTACTACCGCTTATAAAAACCTGACATAAATGATTTCCTTTACTACTTATTGCTGTTACTGCTTCATCCCTTTTCTCATAGTATAAATATACCGTAAAACCACAGTTAACCGAACTCAGGTCAACCAAAACCCGAGTTATACGAAAAGCCTCCGAAAATCGGAAATCCAAAAATAATATCCCTATTGTATGTACAAAACTTAATTTCTTTTTTTTAATCAAAATTAGAACTTTTTCTACAACTTAAACATGTATTAGGAATTAAGTAGCAGCTTTTACAAAAAATGTGCGAATGTCAAACTTTTAATTCAGTTTTTTCAGAACTCGAAAAAAGTCCCCCTTTCATTTGACGTCGGGCCGCCTATTTTCTCCCTCCTCAGAATCAAACCGCGAAATAAACAAACTATTTACACACAAACAGTAGGTTGAAAATGGGAAAAAATGTAATCTCCAGATCATTCCGTCAAAGTCGGTAGAGTGGGTTTCACTATAGCAACACTCCTAATTCTGCCGTCCCTCCTAAGACACACACGTTTGCAGGGAAGCAAGAAACAAACAAAAATTACTGGGTTTTTTAATGAGTAATTCATATGTTACAAACTATTAAGTACAGTATAATGAATATTGATATACCGTAATCCTGAAAATTTAATTTTAACTTAAATAAGGAACATAAGTGTAGCCTATAAGAGATTTTGGAATTCGTTTGACCTTCAAAACTGTAGTAATAGATGTTTGTGGCTTAACCGAAAAATTTTTTATCCGAAACGGCTTCCTCCGCTTTAGTTCATTTAACCGGGGTTTTACTGTGTTTAATTCTCCTAAAATGTGCTCCAGAAATGCTCTCGAATGGAGAGAATTTTGCCAAAATCCATTTATTGGTTCTCAAGATACAAAGATAAACAATTGATGATTGCTAATTTGGCCAAATATAATAAACAGGATATTTAAATTACTCAGTTCTTGTTAATGAATTACACACTTGAATTATAGATTATAAAACTCAATTATCTAATCATCACCCATGGCAAAAGCTGAAGTATGTTGGTCAGATAAATATAACTGTTTGAAACAATAAACTGAATGTTATTTGAACTTCTTATGGAATTCTGAATATTATTTGAACTTCTTATGGAACTTAAAACAAGACTGAAGATAAATTACTATAATCTTAATGGACTACACCCACCTTATTGCTGTTTCAATTGTATAGAACTGCTGATGCAGGACACGTTGTCGTCAAATATAAAATTCTTTGAAGCAAGGCTTCACGTCACACCACACACACAAAAACACAACACAAAATCCTTTGAACAAATACAGTATGATATACAAAAACACGATGTTTCGCGAAGGAAATTTTTTTTTTTTTAACGTCCTGCTGTTTTGCACTTAAGGCTAATGAAGACGGGACCTACAGTTTTACGTGGAATCCGAACAACAGCCAATGATGTCTACAACCCATATAGTTGTATTTCGTGTAAAAACGCAATTTTTTGAGAAAATCTAATTTAAAAGTTGACAAATTTTAACATAGGGTCTTGTGGGTTGCCATGTTGATTACAAAATAACAACGAAATAGTAAATAAAGCGATCAAAACAGCTGTTTATAAACAAGCCAATTTATACTGATTTAGCACGTTGGATTTTGTTTTTTTTTAACGTCCTGCTGTTTTGCACTTAAGACTAATGAAGACGGGACCTACAGTTTTACGTGGAATCCGAACCACAGCCAATGATGTCTGTTAAGAAACCATTTAGAAAATTATTCGGGGTCAATGGGAATTGAACCTGGAACTTTTCCATTGATGGTTGCCATGACGATTGATAAAGCTTTGACGCCTTATCAACCACGGCCATCGTGGCTACCCGCGAAGAACAAATAACACTTCGCGTCCTCAGGTGATGTAAGTCCTAGATCTGAACGCCTAACACTGGTTGACTGAGTAGGAATCAATCGTAGGTCGTTCAAAGGTTCAACCCCCACTACATTGGTATTAATAATTCTTACATTAGGCCTGTCAAAAAGTCTCTGTACTTCATTTTTAATTAAAGGGAAATAGATAGCACTTACGGTGGAACTTGGCAGGAATACTTCCCGTCCATTTAAAAAACGTGTTTCTGAGCATAAAAAATGGATAACAACGGGCGAAGTTAATCGGTCTAAAATTGCGGAGCATGTCATAGCGAACAATCATGTTATTCTTTGGGATGAGGTGTTCCAACTACTAAAAGAGTCTAACTGGAGAAAGAGATTTTTCAAAGAGACTGCTATAATGTCCGTGAAGGAGAACTGTATTTCCCAGCCAAGTTCCACCGTAAGTGCTATCTACTTAGTCTATGTGCTACGGACGCTTTAAAATATTAGTGATTATTACATGGAAAGGTTCAAATATTAAAAAAAGTAATTTCTACTCATTTAGGCCATAAGTATAAAAAATAAAATGTTAGATCCTGGTATAGGAAATACGGAATTTGTGTGGCAGTGAACGATTTAGCTCTGATGTGATTTGATTGAATTTCCAAAACTAAGTTAATATGTTTTAGGGTTTTAACTACTGTAACTATTTGGGAATAACTAACACCAGGCGGGCTATAAGATGGTGTAAAAAAACTAAACATGAACAATAATATCCTTTATTTATTTATTTAGATAAAATTCGAAAAAAGTTTCAGTTAAGTGTGGAAAAACATACAAAATTGTACTTTCGGTCAAAAAACATTCTTCCAGATTGAATTTTTTTGGCTAACAAACTCGTCTCAGCGACTTAGAAAGTTTATACCAAAACGGACGTAATATGCGGCCGTTAAGAGTCACACGTATGTACATCAAATTTTGAATGCCAACCCCAAAACGTGTTCTGGGGACCATGACCGGTGCACATTCCGACCTTTGATCTCATCATCGTAAGAGTCACTGCAATAGCTCATCTTTCCTATGGAAATTCTCTAAAAAAGAAAATTGCAAAGATGTCATTTATCATTGACGCTAGTGCTTCACCGAGAACTTTCACACGGTCAATACCATGATGTTCAGTAGTAATGCACAAACTTCTTCTTCTTCTGTGGGCGCTCCAGAACCTTATGCACGTCAGCCTCTAGGGTTTATTGCTCTCCCACTTAAGGATGTTGATCCCTCAGTTACCCTTGTCTAGATCCATAAGCCCGTTGAACTTAAGAATCCTCTTAACAAGGTTGTCTTGAGGTATGGATTGTCCCTTGTTCAATTTACCAAAGGTTTCATAACTGACCGTTCCAGCCTCTCACACTCATAGATTAGATTTTTTGCGGTTTCCTCATGCAGGCCACATTTCCTGCATTTAGGATTTCCCTTGTTCTTCATGTGTTTCCTAAGGTGGCCATGTCCTGTGATTAGAGCGACCGCCTCCTTTAGCTTGCACCTACTTAATGACAGAATGTCGGATGCAATTTGTCTTGATGGACCAAGAAGTGAAAGTTTGCTCATCCTCAATCCAGAGATGCTCTTCCACCTCTTTCCATGTTCCAGTCTTGCCCAGTCAGCAACTACTTGCATAGCTGTCGTCTTGGGTATGCCACAGAAAGGTTGAGGTCCTGTGAATTCAGAAGCTGATGCACAAACTTAGTATAATCATGTCTCTCGGGATTAAGAAGGGTCCTATCCTGTCCTGGAATTATTTTTGAAGACAAGTAAAAGATACATTAAGTTTTCAGTTGGTATGAATTGTGTCTGCTTTCTTCTCACATACATTCTTAATGTACTTATTTTACAAACCAAGTTACAGATGAGTTGACGTTGTTACACATTCGAAAACTTTAATGAGAACAAACATAATCTATTACCAGTTATACCGTCATACGATGACTCATCCCGATAAAATGTATGGTTGCGTTTTGTGTTGTGCCTGGATTGGTTGTTTGGAACAATATTTGTTGACAGACTTGTGTTTGGACAGACTGCCAGATGTTGGTTCTAGTTTGTTAACGAGTGTTCAGTGTTGGATCATGGTGATAATGAACATATTGAAACTCATCTTTCCTGATCTGCGCAAGTGTGAGTGATTTGTATTTCAGTAAACATGGAGCATTTAGAAACTCGGTTTAGATTAAAACTTATTCTTCCAATTTTCCTTACGAAGAAGCCTTATGTTCATAAGTAAGTCTTGACCTAGGCCTAACACTTTCGAATTGTTGATAATATGAAAAATTTGCTGTTCACATAATGTAATGTGTAGCTAGTATTTGAAAATGATTCTTTTGAAGGAACTGAAAATATATATTTAAAATTGTTGTTAATTTGTCTTTAAAATTTCACTACAATGTATAATTTTACTAGCTTGCCCGATCCGGCTTTGCAAGAATAGACAAATCAAAGATAAATGTATACTAACAAATAAAAAATATATCAATAAATATATTATACTATGCATTTCTTACATGGATTTTTAGTATTTTTGATCCCCCAAAATCCCCCTAAAATTTTGAATTTTTTAAAATCCTTTCTTAGCGAGCACCTAGGGCCCTGGAGGAAGCTACATACCAAATTTCATTCTAATCCGTTCGATGGTTTTTGTTAGTAACTTTGACCCCCCCAAACCCCCTAAAATTTTGAATTTTTTAAAAATCCTTTCTTAGCGAGCACCTACGGCCCTAGAGGAAGCTACATACCAAATTTCATTCTAATCCGTTCGATAGTTTTTTTTTAGTAACTTTGACCCCCCCGGACCCCCTAAAATTTTGAATTTTTTTTAAAAACCTTTCTTAGCAAGCACCTAGAGGAAGCTACATTCCAAATTTCATTCCAACCCGTTTGGTAGTTTTGGAGAAATCGTGATTTAGTAACTTTGACATCCCCAACCCCTCCTAAAATTTCGAATTTTTTAAAACACTTTCTTAGCGAGCACCTATGGCCTTAGAGGAAGTTACATACCAAATTTCGTTCCAATCCGTTCAGTAGTTTTTGAGAAATCTTGATGAGTCAGTGAGTGAGTGGTATTTGGCTTTTATATAATATAGATTAGTTTTGGTTTTTTGCAGTTGTCTAGTGCTATTTTCCAATTTAATAATGAATAAATCAGTTCTGTTGGTTATTAGAAATTGATCTTTATTCTCACTCAAATAAACCTAAAATGTTGTTTATTTATATATAAATAAGTTTTGCTTTAAGATTATTAAAAATATATTACATAATTTAATTTGAAAATCACTTCTCTTAACTCTAAACATGTAAAGATTCGTGATGCAATTAATTTCAAATAGCTTTTTTATTCAAAGCATTGCCACCACTTGCATATTTAACAAAGTAGAAAACAACAACATGAAATGTGCATTATTATATTAATGGCTTCTCTTTTGCAATATTTATTGTCTACAAGACTGAATATAACCCTGATTCAGTACTATTTCCAACTTCTTTGAATGATAACCCTCTATAAACATGAATCACAAAAGGTAATCAGCAATGTTGCCAGATCTATCAACAATAATGACAAAAACTAACAGTGTTGCCAAACCAATCAACTATAATTTCAAAAGCTAACCGACAGTGTAGCCAAATCTATCAACATTAATCACAAAATCTGATATTGTTATCAGATCAATCAACAATAATTACAAAAGCTGACAAACAATGTTGCCAAAATCTACCAACATTAATCACAAAATCTGACATTGTTATCAGATGTATCAACAATAATGAGAAAAGCTAACTAACAGTGTTGCCAGATCTAACAACAATCATAAATTCTAACCGACAGAATTACCACATCTATCAACACTCATCACAAAAGCAGTGGTAGTCATTATAAAGAGGTAAAATTTGTTTGTGTTTAGGGGTAATCTCTGGCACTACTGAACCAATTGAAAACATAGTTTTACTAATAAAAAGCTACACTATCCCTGAGTGACATAACGGTAGGCTATAATTCATTTTGATGAAATCATTTTTTATTTCAATATTTGAAAATTTAGTCTGAAAAAAAATTCTTAGGTTAGGCCTAGACTGATCAACCAACACATTTTTCTTGAGTGTATTTACATGTATTACCATATCAACCAATTGAATAAAATAACAGATAAAACAGTGCTCTAACATTTCCATTAACAGCTAATTTCTTCAAACTTTGAAGCAATTATTTGAATTTCTAACATTTGGATTATGTTTGTATTAAAGTGTAGACCTGAGCCTTGCTGGTTCTTTTAACCTTTATTATAACTGCTGTTATAAAATATACAAAGTAATTTGATTTGAACATTTAACATTATTTACCATCTTAACTTTGGGGTTATTAATCCTTTGGGGTTATTAATAAGGTATACTTTTATTATAAAGAAAACAACATGATTATGTAAATAGAAGGTTCAAACGGCGTTGGCTTGCAGAGAACGCAGGGGTTTCCTTTATTACATTATAATATGGTATACATACAACTGACATCGTCATTCTTTACCTTGGCAAAATGAAAGGTATTACACGGTATATTATGATGTGCTCTACAAACCACATTCAAATGTACATTTTTGTATGATTCCTATATCAAGCCAATTAATATATTATGTTGAATTTACTTTAAATTCCTCAAATACAAGAAGTGCCCAACTGAAGATACTTATTGCTCTTATAAGCAGTGCAATTATAATTATTCCTCCTGTCAAGTGGGTCAAATTTTACTCACGATGGCTTATGGTGCAGAATTTTATACACGTTACATGCACTCAGCCTGTTTTATTACTTGAATTAATTTCTGAAATTCTAGATCAGGTTAACACTCATATTATCAATACATTACAACCTAGAATCCACGTAATTTTGATAGTCATATTAAGTTTTCAGTTCCTAAAAAGATAATGTCTCCAAATCTAAAAAAAATTAAAAAACAGCTCTAACGATTTTGATAAAATTTGATTTATTTGTAGCCCTTAATGTACCTTACCATATGCAAAAAACTGTAACTTATTTTTGGGGGTTTTTTTTGCTGAAAAGGGGGTTGTTTTTCAAATTTTTCTAAACATTTTTTCATGCATCTATACAGGCCTAATTGACGTGTTTTGTGCAAATTTGTTCGAAATCGATTGAATAGTTTTCTCTTTAGAGAATAATAATAATATTTATTAGTTACTCTTATTGAAAATACTCCCAATATGGGGGTTGGCAT
>JAGFPH010009569.1:25027-46107 GCA_018207615.1 Philaenus spumarius | reverse complement strand
AAGAAACAGCTGCCAGGTTAAAATCAAAGAATCACCTATTTTATTTTAAAATAATCAGCAAACTATTCACCAATAAAACGTATTCTTGTCGCTAGTTAGCCTGATAACTGATAATAATAAAATAATTCATGCCATCTTTAAAAAACTTTTATTTTATCTTTAAAGGATTGATGGTTCATATACGGAAGAAACACTTTTATAACGATTATGGAGCCTTCCGGGTTGTCTAAGTAAATTTGATTTTGTTAATTTTGGACTATACCAAATGAGGTACAATTTTCTAACATGTTACTCAAAAGTATAGTGGATTGACTTTTAAATGGTTGATGTAGGAATAGGCACTGGCAGTTAAAGTTAAACATTATTAATATTACCCCAGTTCAAAAAGGATGTACAATGTTTTAACAGAGGCGGTTAAATATTTATTAAAGTTTAAAAAACAAAGTAAAATATTCAAATTGACGTTTTGTTTAAATTAAGTGAATGTGTTAAAGATCAACGTAATGTAACTGGATCTACAGCCTGCCAAGTATGAGGGGAATAGAGGCTACCTTAGTCACGTGGTAAGCTGCTTAATGCCAGGCACGTACCCTACATCGAGTTCAATGTAATGGGAACTGTTCGTATTTGCCAGCAGTTTACAACGGTGCGGCGGTTTTTTAAATTTAATGTAAACGTTTTATTGTACATATTTATTATAATTTTAAAAATACCTCCACTAGTTACACTAGTTACTGGGGATACAATAAAATTGCATGTTGTATATATTTTGCAGTATTACTAGAAAAAGGATTCGATAAAGTAATTCAGCAATTTTGAACAATTAATCGTATTTGTTGAATCAAAATACATGTACGTAAAAATTTACGTATTTGACAAAAAATCGGATCCAAATGTAAAGTCAATGTTATTGTAATGAAATGGCGATAGATTTGCTTAATATTAGTAATGCCCCTGATTACCAACACTATAGCACTCACCAACACCAGCGAAGCCAATGCAAACAGATTATTGTATAATCTTATATTTTTATGGAAATGATTGAGCAGTGGCCTATACATAGCTAGTGAAAACAAAGATCGGAATAGATAAGACCATCCAAAAAATTTGAATTTCGGCATCCATTGTAATTTCATCCTTCATATTTAATAATCAATAATCAAAATTTAAAACAAAGTTTAATATTAAAAACAAAAAGATACAATATAATAAGTAACACCAGATGTTTGGCTTATTATACTTACAGTAAGCATTTAGTTTAATTTTGCCTGATCTAAAAAAAAACAGTTATTTGTTAAAAATAATTACCTAACTCTAACTAATTTTAGCAGATTGGTTGCAATTAAATGTGGTTTGGTCCATTGTAGCCATAACCTAAAATGATAATAGGTTTATGATCAAATCAGCTATTTTATTTATAATATGTAATAACAGATGTTTGAATAATTATAATACAGTAATTATCTTTCGTTGAATTTTGTTTGTGTATGCTTTTATTTTGCTAACCTTACCCATAAAACCAGTTGGTTGTAAATGATAATAAAATGATTCCAAATTTATGAATTTGGTTGCTAATATAATTTATTTTGTAGTAAACCAACATGTCCTTTTCATCCGAATCAGATGTTTTATCTGTTGTAGGGCTGGAAGTGAACCCTCAAATGTTCACTATTTTTACGCTTTAGAATCAAATTTGTGCAATTTAGAATGTACCTCTACATTTTCATATTTTATCTTAAGTAGTCTTTTGCTCTACTTTCATCCTAGCCAGACAGTTATTTAGTCAGGCAGGACAAAAATACGCTTATTATATTACCAACAAAAGAAAACAAAATAAAATGTAACACCAGATGTTTGACTTATAATACTTACAGTAAGCATTTAGTTTATAACTTAATAGATAATTAATTTTGAACAACATCTACAAAATTGTGTTAGTTTTTGTATTTTTAAGAAATCAAAGAGTAATATTTGACTTCAAGATTAGACCTATGTAATTTGAATATCATCGAAAATAACTAAATGTAGGGTACGTTAAATTATGCCCCCCCACATTGTGCGATCAAAGATAGCAGGGATATGTCCTAGTACAAATAACATTTAACATTTATACAGTAGAACCACGATAATCCGAACTATTTGATACCGGAGATGGATAGGATTACCAAACACAGTATATAAATGTGACTAATATGAACATATATAAATATATTCTATTAAAAAATGGTCTAGACATAATAATATATTATGTCTAGAAAATAAAATATGTTACAGTAAACGACAAGGAAAATCTTTCATTTAACACATTAGAACATGATGTATAATGATGTACATTGTAATGGCTTTAAAGTAGATTAATATGCGTTCGGATTATCAGATGTTCGGACTATCAAAGTTCAGATTATCGAGGTTTCACACTGTATTTGCATCTGTATTATTATTACCGATGTGTTATTATCCCCCAAGCAAAAAAGATGAAGTTCAATTTCAGTTTTTTATCACCATTAACACAGTATGCACAATAACTTATAAACATGTTAAAAAAAGATGTTAAATGGACTGTGACCCATAGACAGATACACATGACAAAACTATAAGAGTTTAGGATTTTTATTTGTATTTCATAGTTACTGAGATATATAAACTAATCCGTTTTACGACTCTTATTGGAGAACATGGAGTCGGGATAGTTGAGTGTATTTTGCATATACTGAAAACTGCTTTATTTATTTTTCTAGAAAACACAATTCTCAAATTAAATTGATTTCTTTGAGATGTAGTAGTAAAACAACTACCTTTCATTTCCTCGCATAAGCCCTTATCGAATATTAAGCTTTCGATGCGATAAAGTTTCCCACCGATTGACGTGGCTTCGTTCAAGTCCCTCGTTAGCTCCCCCTACATTAGATGAAATCATCCACCATTAAATTATATTCCGAAAAGTATATCGATATTTCAAAATAGAATTTCGTTAATATCGAGTTTCTGTTTTTCCTGCGGTTAGGTTAACTTTACAGTAAATGACATATTTAAAATTGCTAAAGATAAATATTCAAAACAAAAATATATTGTAGTGGAAATATTACAATAATTTGTTTGCAAATTTGTATATGTTCTATTTGAACATTTCATTATGGATTTATTAATAAAATATTGAATATTATTTTAGTTTCATAATTTTGTATCGCCTTTTACTTATCTGTTTGTTGTTTTAAAAACAATATTATTGTTGCGCCTTTACTTTGCGACATAATATGCAATAATTAAACCGATTGAGCCTTCCTATTTGAGGACAGGCAATGTCGATAACCCTTAAAATTTATTTGGTTTTCTATACCTCATTTTCTTGTCTGTCTGTCTGTCTGTTACCTACAAACTATGCAATCGATTTTAAACTTAATTCCCGATCAGCTAGAGACTTAAAACTGTAAGCATGGCTCAGAAATTGATGACAATGCAATTTATTAACTGGCTTTCTTGTCAGTCTATTCGGTAAAATGTTTGCGATCGATTTTAAACTTACTTCCCGATGAGCTAGACAACTAAAACTTTAAACATGGCTCAGAACTAGATGACATTGCAATATTAGTTATCTTTCTTGTCTGTCTGTCAGGTAACATTTTTGTAATCGATTTTAAACTATCTTCCCGCTCAGCTTGAGTCCTAAAACTTTAAACATTGCTGAAAACTATACGACAATGCAATATTAACTGGCTTTCTTGGATGTCAGGTAAAATGTTTGCAATCGATTTTAAACAAACTTCCCGATCAGCTAGAGACCTAAAACTTTAAACATGGCTCAGAACTATATGACAATGCAATATTAACTGGCTTTTTTGTCTGCCATGTAAAATGTTTGCAATCGATTTTAAACTTACTTCCCGATGAGCTAGACAATTAAAACTTTAAACATGGCTCAGAACTAGATGACATTGCAATATTAGTTATCTTTCTTGTCTGTCTGTCAGGTAACATTTTTGTAATCGATTTTAAACTATCTTCCCGCTCAGCTTGAGTCCTAAAACTTTAAATATTGCTCAAAACTATACGACAATGCAATATTAACTGGCTTTCTTGAATGTCAGGTAAAATGTTTGCAATCGATTTTAAACAAACTTCCCGACCAGCTAGAGACTTAAAACTTTAAACATGGCTCAAAACTATACGACAATGCAATATTAACTGGCTTTCTTGTCCGTCATGTAAAATGTTTGCAATCGATTTTAAACTAACTTCCCGATCATCTTGGTACCTAAAACTTTAAACATGGCTCAAAACTATATGACAATGCAATATTAACTGGCTTTCTTGTCCGTCATGTAAAATGTTTGCAATCGATTTTAAACTAACTTCCCGATCAGCTTGGGACCTAAAACTTTAAACATGGCTCAAAACTATACGACAATGCAATATTAACTGGCTTTATTGTCCGTCATGTAAAATGTTTGCAATCGATTTTAAACTAACTTCCCGATCAGCTTGGGACCTAAAACTTTAAACGTGGCTCAAAACTATATGACAATGCAATATTAACTGGCTTTTTTTACTGTCAGGTAAAATGTTTGCAATCGATTTTAATCAAATTTCCCGATCAGCTAGAGACCTAAAACTTTAAACATGGCTCAAAACTATACGACAATGCAATATTAACTGGCTTTCTTGTCTGTCATGTAAAATGTTTGCAATCGACTTTAAACAAACTTCCCGATCAGCTAGAGGCTTAAAACTTTAAACATCTCTCAAAACTATACGACAATGCAATATTAACTGGTTTTCTTGTCCGTCATGTAAAATGTTTGCAATCGATTTTAAACAAGCTTCCCGATCAGCTAGAGACTTAAAACTTTAAACATGGCTCAAAACTATGTGACAATGCAATATTAACTGGCTTTCTTGACTCTCAGGTAAAATGTTTACAATCGATTTTAAACTAACTTCCCGATCAGCTAGAGGCTTAAAACTTAAAACATGGCTCAAAACTATATGACAATGCAATATTAACTGGCTTTCTTGTCCGTCATGTAAAATGTTTGCAATCGATTTTAAACAAACTTCCCGATCAGCTAGAGACTTAAAACTTAACTTGGCTCAAAACTATATGACAATGCAATATTAACTGGCTTTCCTGTTTGTCTTGTAAAAGGTTTGCAATCGATTATAAACTAACTTCCCGATCAGCTAGAGACTTAAAACTTTAAACATGGCTCAAAACTATATGACAATGCAATATTAATTGGCTTTCTTGTCTGTCATGTAAAATGTTTGCAATCGATTTTAAACAAACTTCCCGATCAGCTAGAGACTTAAAACTTAACTTGGCTCAAAACTATATGACAATGCAATATTAACTGGCTTTCCTGTTTGTCTTGTAAAAGGTTTGCAATCGATTATAAACTATCTTCCCGATCAGCTAGAGACTTAAAACTTAACTTGGCTCAAAACTATATGCCAATGCAATATTAACTGGCTTTCTTGTCCGTCATGTAAAAGGTTTGCAATCGATTATAAACTAACTTCCCGATCAGCTAGAGACTTAAAACTTTAAACATGGCTCAAAACTATACGACAATGCAATATTAACTGGCTTTCTTGTCTGTCATGTAAAAGGTTTGCAATCGATTTTAAACAACTTCCCGATCAGATACAGACTTAAAACTTTAAACAGCTCAGAACTGCATGACAGTGAAATCTGAACTCACTTTCTTGTTCTACTTACTTTTCTTCATTTAAAAGCTTTTCTGTTTTTATCCCAAATTCACTTTCAATATCATATTTATCCATACTTCTTTCTGCCATAAAAGTAAGGTAAAGCGCATGCGTATTTCTCTCATATTTTGTGTGTGTTTATAAACAAGTAAGTTCTAGTCTATTTCCAAAAGGTCATATAAATAGATTTTTACTGTCGCTGAACTACCTTTAGGTCTATTTAAGAAAGCTTTTAAAGTCATGGCCCAAGATTTATGTTTAATCAAATTATGTATATGTAAAAACATTTGTATGCTACGACATTGAGCTTAAAGTCAAGACATTTTATTAAAATTACGTAATTTCATTGAAAATTAGTATTACAAATTATTTAAATCGTAAAATTAACTATTTTGAAACGAATCATTAAAGGACAGTCTTAACAGATAAAACATCTGATTAAAGTGATAGAATAAAACGTGAACACAGAATCACTCGACTAATATGTTTATTAATTCAAGCACGTTTCAAAGTTGCCACCTTCAGTGATGCACTACCTGCAATAATCAAACTATAACTAATCACATATAGACCCAGATGATTAACATACCTTAATCACTCAATGGAGGAAACGTTCTTCCCTTCGTGTAGTGTAAAATCACCTGAAGCTAACAGTATTGTAATAAACATAACTTTCCTTTGATTTTGTCTGTGTTTTTTTCCTTTCTATTTTCCTCTTGAAACTTTAATAACAGATCATTAACCGAAATACTCAATGCAACTGCCAAATACACATTGCTCGGCGTAACGAACTTTTCTTTTACCTCTTCAAGCGTGTAATCATTACATGATTTCCTTCCACTTGGCGGTGGAATCAGATTTGTTTATGATATTACTTCTATTTTATTGTGATCCAACGTGTTGTGTATGAGTCAAGTGTAATCCGCCTTTTACAACTACTTTAATGTAACAATTATATAATTAACTAGTAAGCCAAATCAAAACCAGATTAATTAGATACTCACCAGACATACATAAATAAAAAAAAAAAAAAAAAAAAAAAAACTACGTTGGAAGTGATAAATTTTATGACCGATTTATATGTTTATCATTATGCCTATTAATATTAGACTCGGAGAATAAAGGTCAACAAATTAGACAAGTCGATCAATATATTATCAAAAAATATTATATCATATTTTTAAATTGATATTATAATATTATAATATCATAATATTATAATAAGTATGCGAAAAATAGTGATCTTTATAATGTAAGCACTATTTATTTAGTGACTAATGACTTTGCGTGAGGAATTAGTGTATGCACTCTTCATAGAATTCTAAGAATAATTCAATACGGAAGGGATAATTATTATAATATTACTTATAACGTATTAGAATATATTATGTATCGTCTGTTCCCTCTCCACGCGCTTACTTGTCTATATATACTATTAGCTGACAGGACAATTTTTGCTATTGCAATAATATGGTTACCTACAGTCAGGGGCGCACCCAGGATTTTGGTTTGGGGGGGGGGGCTTCTCTAGTATCAAACGTGTCCATTTAATGGCCAGTAATACCTAAGTAATTTAGTTGGCCTATTACTATATTGTTCTGCAGGACTGTAAAAGTACATGACTACATGCTGCATGATCACCAGAAGATTGAGTAAGCTAGAAGCAACTATCTGGGGCCTGTTTCATGATAAACTACAAGTTAATAATAATATTATAGTAAATCAGCTATTAGCTCAATGGAAATCTCTTTGAAATTACAAGGTAAAGCTTGTTGATTAGATTGTAGTTTATTATGAAATGAGCCCCTGGAATAATTTATACCTTTAAGTAGTTTTGAAGTTTTCATAGAAATACAATATTAGTAGGCTATTTGAGAAAGAAATAATACAATTTAAATTTTGAATGTGTAAATTTAATGATAACACAATGAAATTGAGATGTAAGTTAAAGCAAGATAATAATTCACAAAATGAAATCTAGACGTCTGGACGATTTTTTGAGAACAGAAACTACCTCTGTATTAGTCACTTCAATTTCCCGGTGAATATTCAATGCTGCCAGGCCACTCAGTCTGTTTGCACCCATGGTATTTCTAAGATAGGTCTTTAATCGACGTAATGTAGAGAATGACCTTTCAGCTATACTTGTAGTCACAGGGATAGTACACAATATTCTCAACAATGTGTGTATATTAGGAAACAAGTCCTTGTCACATAAGTTCAACAAATCAATTGCATTACTTGGTATGATGGTGTGGGTCTTGAAGCTTTTGTGCCACAATTCAATCTCAGCTTTGAGTAGGCTTTCGTTGTTTCCGCTACTTTCAATTAAGTCATTTTTATAAAAACTACACAGCTGCAGATAATTAAGTTTCTTTTTCTCTTGGACGATTTCTTCCTTTGTATGTGATCCATCGGCTGTTGGCATTAAGCACTCAAAACCCTTTAATACATCTTTGTGCTTGATGAATCGAGATTCCAATGAAGTAATCAAAGAGTCAACCCAAGGGATAAAAATAGTTCTTTTGTAGTACACTTCAGGCGTATCTGCTGGTGTGTTGCTTCTGTTTAGCTGTCTGCTAACTGTTCGGGGCATGGAGATTGAAGATCCAAAGTCGTTGGCGATATGTTTAGCCTCTTCAAATAACGAGTGAAATTCTTGATCCACATTGTTTCTTATGGATTTCAAGTTCTCAAGCACAGTTCCAGCATGTGTGATTGCAGAAGATAAATCTAAATCATTTCCTTGCAGCTTTTTGCTCAAGTTGACTGTGTAACCAAGAAGCTTTTCTGATGCCAAGAGAGAAATTATAAATTCACCTTGTCGTAAGGTGCTGAGTAGTATTAGAGCTCCGGAAGAAGAGTCCCTATCATTCCAGTTTTTTATCTCCTCTAACGCTACTTCAACTGGTTGTAGAAGTTCCTTCATAACAAAGACAGCATCATGCCTTTGTACCCATCTAGTTGGGCAAAGCTGCAGAAGCTTTTTCTTGTTGGTTTCAACATTTACCTCAGATTCAATACAATGTTGTAAAACGGCTTGTCTTTTAGGAGTGTTGAAAAAATTATATATTCTCTCCACTATTCCGAAGCAGTTTCTGATTGGTGCAACATCAGAAGCGTTTGATAACGCCAGGTTAAGACTATGAGAAGCGCAATGCACATATATTGCTGAGGGGTGAGCTTCTTGGATACAAGCTTGAGCCCCATTGAATTTCCCACTCATGGCAGCCGCTCCATCATACCCCTGGCCACGTAGGTTATTAACATCAATGTTATTATCTTCAAGACCTTTTATTAAGGTTTTTGCCAACTCGCTACCGGTTGTGGAGGTTAGGGGCATGAACTTAAGAAATTGCTCACAGATTTGGTAGTTGTTTGATGCGTTAGGGGCCACGTATCGTAGGCACAACGAAAACTGTTCAATTGTTGAAACGTCCGAGGTTTCATCTGCGAGAACACTAAAAAACTTAGCCTCTTTAACTTTACTTGCTATTTTTTCAGTTATAATATGGTTACAAGCATCAATTATTTGATTTTGGAAATTCCAACTTATGTAAGTAGCATTTCTGCCACACGACTCAAAATGAGATTTTAAATCTTGGTCCCCCGCTTCAATTCTGGCTCTCAGCAGAGCTCTAAAGTTACCCTCGTTTAAGGGCAATATTTTGCCTCCCACACAAAATAATAGTGTCTATTATTGGAAGGATTCTTTTCATGTTATTTTGGGCTTGAAGGTCTTTCCCTTTATCAATAGATTTGTCGATTGATTTAATTTGGCTATCCATTACTCTATTAAAGTTAACTGCGCTTATACAAGAGTCCTTGTGATACTGTGAGGCTGCATGCTTTTCAAATTTTTCCAACGCTTTTTTCCAGTTAGAAAAACCTTCCTCAACAAGTTGGCCAGTATGTTGAGCGTTACTCTTGCCTACTTCTTTTTTTGAAAATAACATACAATGAATACAGTATGCAGAGTCTTCAATTCCTGAATATGACAGCCAAGTATATTTGTTTAACCATGAAAACAAAAATGTTCGTTGTTGTTTACCGTATGATCTGTAAGGAAAGTTATAACTACTTTGAGGAACCCATCTGTCATTTAACACTTTTAACTTTTCATTGTCCGTCAATTTTATTTTGTTTTTAAACAAAGCAATGTCTAAATTATTTTGACTTACATTTGCCTTTGGAGTACTGCTTACGGTAGTTACTGAGACATCCTTCAACATAAAACTAGGCTGTTCCTGTTCGGCATTTGTAGGCAGCTCCTTACTTGCTGAAATATTGCTACATTCACCCACCACATCACTATGATCACTAGCCTCATTTTTACGGTATTTCAACGGTTTAAAATAGTTTTGTATTTTTCTTTTATCACCCATCACTAATAAATGATCTAATTTGTCAGACTAAAAACTTGACAACACTCGCTCACTGGCTGTAACATACACTGAAGGCCTACTGCAATACGACTGCCAAGTTTAGTGCCAACTAGACAACTACACTGCGACGGCGCCGGTGGGCGTGGCCACGTCAATGTCACGTGAGCGTTGCCCATGGTAACAGCACGTAGTCACTGTAAGGCAGGGCGGGATGGGGGTGGGAGGCATCACAGCAGGGCAGGCAGTGGTTGTACTGTCTGGATACGTAGACCTAAATACTTTTTATTAAACGCTTGCACTCTTTGATTCAATCTAGGTTTGACATTTATTATATTTAAAAAAGTGAAAAATTAATATAGCTAACCCAAGGTCCATGGGGGGGACTTCAGCCCCCAAAGCCCCCCCCCCTGGGTGCGCCACTGCCTACAGCAGATGTTATATCTTAAAGTATTTTAGCTTATTCTGTGTGTATTTTGAAACAGTGGTTTTTTACCGCTTGCCTATGTGTTTTACGCGATTTGTATTAGAACAACGCTTTCTTCTTTTTTTCCTCGTTTTTTGGTATTTGTTCTGGATGCGACCGAGCTGCATCAGGTGATGATGTACACTGTTCTGACAGGGTTGGAAATTGAGAAATTTGGAGAACATCGTCTGTAACCTGGAATTAGGGATGCTGACTGTATTTCCCACACTAATATCCATTGAGTGTCAGGTAAAGAAGGTGTGAGAGGAATGAAAACATCAAAGCCTCTCGTCAGTTCCCCAGTAAACCTTAGCCTTTCTATTCCCTCAATCGGTTTGCCAAAACTCTCCAACAACAAAAAACTATCTCTGTACACCTGAAATTCATAAAAGATATTTCGGATGCTGCTTGGATTTCAGAGGAGGTTCCAAAAGTTACCGGTTTGCTCATATCCCCGATATATTATTTGTTTGTTTAATAAATATCTCCTGTTACTTTTAAAGTATATGGTTTGAACCTGTGCCAATTGTTTGAAACATGACTAACACCTCTGGTCCTCACCTCAAACCCAGATAATAGTGTCATGTACAGTTAAAGCCAAAGAGTAGAATAAGCATTGGCAATCTGGCCTAGAAGAAACTACTCTGTGAGGAATAGATACTCCATTAACGTATATGACCTCCATATTATAATAATATTATAATATTATAATAATTATTATTATAATTATCCCTTACATATTGAATTATTCTTAGAATTCTATGTAGAGTTCATACACTAATAAATCACTCAAAATCATTAGTCACTAAATAAATAATGCTTACATTGTATTGGTCACTATTGTTCACATACTTATTATAATATAATATAATTATAATATTTTAATATTTTAATAATTATAATAACGTATTATTATATACTATGTATCGTATATTCCCTCTCCACGCGCTTACTTGTCTATACATACTACTACCTGGCCCGATCCGGCTTTGCACGTTAAGACAAATCAAAATTAAATGTATATTAACAAAATATGTATATATATCAATAAATATATTACGCTATGTATTCTTATGGGGATTTTTAGTAACTTTGACCCCCAAAACCCCTAAAGTTTCCAATTTTTTTGAAACATTTCTTAGCGAGCAGCTAGGGTCCTAGAGGAAGCTACATACCAAATTTCATTGCAATCCGTTCAGTAGTTTTAGAGAAATCGTAATTTAGTAACTTTGACCCGTCCCCAAACGCCTCTTAAAATTTAGAATTTTTTTAAACCCTTTCTTACTGAGCACCTATGATTCTAGAGGAAGCTGCATACACAACTTCGTTCCAATCCGTTTAGTAATTTTTGAGAAATCGTGATCGGTGAGTCAGTGGAATTTGCTTTTATATATCTATATATAGTACTACGTATCGCCTATTCCCTCTCCTCGCTCTGACTTGTGTCTACGCAAAACGTTTGCGTGAAGCGAGATTTCAGAAACATAGTCAAGCGAAAGTGCACAACGGGCCAACTTAAAAAAAAAAAAATATATATATATATAAAACTATTTAAAAACAACAGACTTTATCTAGAACTATCTAACTATGCTGGCGTGGGTTTTAACTCAGTAAATGTGTACAATTAAAAGTAGTACTAACTTTACTGTAGGCATGTTTGTTGAAATGTGTTATTTACATTAAAAAAATAGAAAACTATATTTTTTTTTTAATTGACATTTGTATTATACTCACATATCAAATAGTTTTAAAGTTTCAAAATATTATAAAATAGTAACATGGTATAAAATTTAGATATACCCTAATAATAGAAATGAAATTGTAGGATTATTTGCTGAAATTGTTTAGTTACATACAGTATTATATATCAAAATAAAGATAAACGTACTATCGTTTAACTGTTTTTTAAATTTTATATTGATATATCAAATGATTAAGACGTTATTAATAGCCTATTACGATGAAGAAATTAATAATCGACTATATTTAATATGTTATACGAAAATGTACGAATGTTCCCAAAACTAAACGAATATGTAACACTTCTTTAAATTTGTATAAATGAATATATTGATGATGTGAGGTTGTATTTATATTTATTTTATAACCTCAAAGCAAATCTTATAACGTATTATAGCCTACATTAGTTATATAACTCATATTTAAAAAAATAAACTTCCCAAGACATTATATTATTTATTGAAGTTGAAAACATAACCCCAACATTAATCTACTCTAGGTTTTGTTTAAGTATTAAAGATGATTTGCGAAATTAGCGGTTACATTATATTGTTACTCACATATGTAAATAAGGACGTACACTCTCTTTATAGTAGGTAATTGTAATATATTATATTATGTTTTCTGTTCCAGGTACGTTTATTTTTGCTTGCCTTACGACAAAACTTCCTATATTTAATCATGGTGTAATAGGACAAACAAGTGAGTTTGTTTATACATAACTTCTGAAGTATAAATACATGATTAAATAAGTTAAGCAGAGCGAAATTTCAAGAGAACAAAGAATAGTATTTTGAAACGTATTTCAATAAAACTCTTCAAATCTTAGGTAGAATCATTTATTATTGTCGTCCATTTAAATTTGCACTGAAAAAAACACTCAACTGAGTTTAGTTCATATAGTTTTAGATTTAGATAAGAAGTTTCAATTACGAAGGCATACAAAAACTGTTTGTTGATGAGCAGAATCACAATTTAAAAATCTAAAAATAACTGCAAATTGTTGAAACGTTCATTTTGAACGAAACAAGCGATAATGAGGTGCCATAATAAGACTATTTGTGTTTGCATAATTTCTTTATATGGTCCGTTACATTTGTAATGGTTGAATCGAACCTAAAATCCTAATGTGTATATTGCTACCCGAGCAAAAATAAACTTACTAAATATAATAATACTATCATGCTATAGAAAATACTGCATTTATTATAATGAATTATTAAAATCATACTGTATATTTTCCTGAACCTTATGAACGAACTTATTAAATCACTATCGGAAGTAAATTAATCTGTTTCCATTGTAACCCATTTGAGACAAAATATTTTCTTTAATATTAGGAAAATGATGAAATACCAAATAGTTATGAAGTTTGTCTGCACACTGCTTATAAATTTAAAGCTATATAAAAGATAATAGATATTCGCTGTAACGCCCATTTTCGGAGTTCTACTTAGCTTATTTGAATAATTTTGTTGACGTTGGAGAACGTGTCTTGAATAAATCCAAAAATAATCCCCAATTAGCCACTTTTCGTGCACTTTCTCACAGAAAACACGAGAAATCTTTGTACCCGCCTTAACTAGTAAGTGTGATAGCAGATTATTCCGTTGGGATTTTTCTAAAGTCCTTCCTCTGAAAATTTGTTTAATAACAAAAATGCAATTTTATGACAAACAAATATACTAAACTCGTTCCTATAGAGCTCTTGAAACAAGCGTTATCAAATTATTTGGTAATAACATTATATTCTGTGAAACACTGTTTAGTCTGTAGCCACCATATCAGTTATGATAGTTAATAATTAATTAATTAACATAATTATTATTCTAAAGAAATAATAGCTTAGAAATTTATTTGAAGTTATTCCTAGGTCAAACAAAAACCATTTTAAAAATGTTAATCTATCTTTAAAAAACTATTGTGTATAGTAAGTTATAATAAAGTTCTATAAAAGCGAGTGTATGAAGTAACAAAAGAGTATAGCTCATACGCAAGGGATATTGTTTGTTTTAATCGTATAAACATATAACAACTGATTTCGTACACCAGCTGTAGTACTTCAACAACTATGTGAATCATTTCAGGTTATGTTTACAACTTTTAGGTTAAATTGTGTATTGTACACATCTGATTCTTTCTGCCATGTTAGCTTCCTGACAAGTATGGATAGCGCATGCGCATGCTCGTTATTTGGGCTATTGGTTTGCAATATTGCTATTTTAATAGAATCATTCAAGTGGAAGGTTCTGTTTATTATTGACAAATATAGTCCTACTGACCATGAAAACTTGAAAGAGATTTAAAATGTACAATAATATGGTTTTTTCCTAAATGACTAAATAATATATTTGGGCTACAAATCGTTAATTTGTAAAGCTACGATAAATCTATGATCTTTTTATTATTTTTCTAAAATGTATTTCAAGTCTTTAAGTAAAATATTTAGTGTTACACTTTTTCTGACAAGTCTGCTTTCTGACTCATAACATTGAATACACTTTTATAACGCATACAAAAAACATAGTTTTGTGTTTCAAATTAAAATGCAAGTGATCTTTCACAGGAGCTTATTAGCGTGTATTAATATGGACAACGTTAAATTATATCGTTTATAATTAATTGTGTGAACGTTACAAAGCCTGCCATGATCCTCATGTTTGTAAATATTGATAGTCTTTTCCAGAAACAATTAATCATTGGACAAACTATTACTCTTAAAATTAATCCAGAGCTTTCTGAAATACAAAAGCATAAATTTATGAACAAATAATTAAACCGAATTGATTGAAGTTATAACATTTACAACCAATATTTTATACTGATTTCTGAAGATCATTTAAAAATCGTTACAGTTTGCTACCTTCTAACACTCAATTTATTTTAAATTAACGGTTGCTAGTTAATGCTCTTTTTAAAATATCCATCTATTTTTGATTAAACACATTTCAACCTATTTCTCGCTAACATATGTTGGTGTCTTGAAACTTACTTTTGTGTACTCATCTTAACCATAATTGAGTAACAAATAATATTTACATTTACATCCAAAACAACTTTATTAAACTGGAAAGAAAAACACAATATAAATAAATATTAGCAAATTGGTCTTCTCTTACATACACGGTTACAGCCAGATCTCCTAAAAAACTTAATTAATTTTTCTTAACAATTATAAAAAACACATGTTCAAGTAACATATGTTGAAGTCAAACAATTTACAATCTGTGTACTTGGACTACAAAGAACAAAACATAATATTTATTATATGATCAACTAATATTTTATAACATCCTCCCCCCCTTTAAAATTTGATAACTCTACAATAAGAAAATTTTAAAGATTTGAAAAAAGAGTAAGTTTCTGGGGTACTTTCACTTGTCTTCCGCTTCTAGTCTTCTTTTCAACAGTCACTTTTTCTTTATTGTTTACTTCTTTATTCTTATTAGTTATAGACATTTCTTCATTAGCAAATATTTCCAACGGATACAGTCTCTGAAGTGGTCTAATCAACACACCGTTTGCTGTTTTCACTTTTGCTACTCTTGAAATATCATCTTTTCCTGGATAAACTTCTTGTATTAATCCTAAGGGCCATCTTATTCGCTTTACATTGTCATCTCCGATTAATACTATTTCACCAACTACGGCTTGCCTACATTTCAGATTCTTACCATGATGAACAAGTGTAGCCAAATATTCCCTTTTAAATCTATCTCTTAGTGATTTCCTTAACTTATTCACATAGCGCACTCTCTTATTCAAGCTCGATGTTTCAATTTTGTCTAAGTCAGGCACCTCAGTAGTTGTCATCGGTTGTAAAAATAAAGCAGGCGTTAATGGTTGTAAACAGTCATCATCATTTGAGAGATAAGTCAAAGGTCTTGAATTCACTGTTGCTTCACAATCGCATAAAATAGTTGACAGTTCCTCATATGTGACTGACGAATTTCCTAAATTTCGTCTAAGAATTTCCTTTACCATTCCGATGAGCCGTTCCCACCAGCCGCCCCACCAAGCTGCTGAAGGAGGATTGAATATCCAATGAATCCTTTGCACAGTTGTAACCTTCACTATTTCTTCCCAGTTCAGTTTTTTCAATAGATTACTAGTTCCTAAAAAGTTCCTACCATTGTCTGAATATATTGTAGTAGGTCGACCTCTTCTCGCTATGAATCTACGAAGGGCAGAGAGAAAAGCTTCTGTAGAGAGTGAAACAATAAGTTCAAGATGTATTGCTCTATACACTGCACAGGTAAATAATACAATATATGCTTTTATACCTTCTTTCAAATACAGAGGCCCAGCGATGTCCACACCAGTTGTCTCAAAAGCTTTTGAATCATTAACTCTTGCCAGTGGAAGTGGAGGTGGTGGTGTCTGAAGAGGTTTAACTTTGTGTCGCTTGCAAATACTACATCTTGATACAATCTTTTTGACAGTGTTTCGACACTTTAATATCCAAAAGTTTTGCCTCAGAATTGAAACTAGGGTGTTGATACCCGCATGGAAATGGAGACTATGTTTTTCAATTATGAGCTTTACAACCATTCGATGGTTTGATGGTAGTAAAATAGGATACTTAAAATCTTCAACATCGTCCATGAGGGTCAACTTTGATTTTACTCTCAACAAGTTATTTTCATCAGTAAAAATCTGCATTTTAATGTTCTTCAATGTCAGCTCCTTAAATGATTCACTTTGTATACATCGTAGAAGTTTGGTTTCTGCATTTTTTACTTCGGATCCATTTAACTCGCCATTAGTCTTGTTCCCTTTTGTGTTATTACAAAAACGAAAAATCCATCCAATAACTCTGACAGTTTTTGTATACTGGTTAACATTATTTAATTGTTCCGTGAATTTAGGCTCTTCTACTGAAACCGATGTAACAACAGATTTTCTTCTTTCTTGATTAACTTCTTCTTCCTGAATCGTTATTTCACTTGTTGGCCACTGATCTTCAGAATCTTTTAACCAATCAGGGCCTTTCCACCACTTACTAGCTGCTAAGTGTCTACCACTACATCCTCGGGAGGGGAGATCGGCAGTGTTAAAGACTCCAGGAACGTGATACCAGTCATCAGGATTTGTTAACCGAGAAATCTCATTACACCTATTACCTACGAATGTACTCCAATTTCCTTTAGTTTTAATCCAGGCTAGTGCAACCATAGAATCCGTCCAAAAATAATGTTTACAATCAGGGATTTTTAGAACTGACTTTATGGTAACCAACAGTCTTGAAGCTATGAGAGCTGCCATCAACTCCAAACGTGGAATAGTCATGGGTTTTGTTGGCGCTAACCTAGCCTTAGCTTCAACAAGCTGAACTGAGACACTCTCTCCTACTTTGACTCTAATAAAAATACATGTTGCATAAGATAATTTACTAGCATCAGCAAACGTGTGAAGACTTATGTTCAGCACTGGACCTATACAATCACTAAACCTCCGTGGAATCCTACAGCTTGTCAAATAGTGCAGATCCTCAATCCACTTATCAAACTGTAGTAAAACGTCGTGAGGTAGTTCATCGTCCCAGCGAAGTTTCAACTTCCACACTTCTTGTAGTAAAAGCTTAGGGATCAAAGTAAATGGACAAGTAAATCCTATTGGGTCGAATAATCGGTGAGAAATTGATTGTAAACTTCTTTTTGTGATAGGTTTATCGAATAAATTTACCGAATTTATATTACAATATAGCTCATCTGAGTTTACATCCCATAGTAAACCTAGTACGGGAACCGAAGTGTCTGATAGAAACATATGATCATTTTCGGATTTGTAGATCTTTTCAGGTAGTGCAGCGTTACTCGCCCAACCACGTAGCTCAAACTTTGCTGCGGATAGAAGAATCTGTGACTCCTCAACAAAGCGATTGAGGTCAGCTTCGCTTTCTAGACTTGTTACACAATTATCTACGTAAAATGATTCTTTCAGAATATCTGCAGTTTCCTTTAGAATATCTGGAGCCTTTTCTAGGTGGTGACATAAGGTGGCACTTAACAAAAATGGACTAGATGAAACTTCAAAGACTACCCTACAGTGTCGAAAGTAGGATATTTTCCTAGATGCGTAGTCATCCCACCATAAAAACCGCATAACATCCCGATCATTTTGTGACAAACTTATCTGCAAAAAAGCTTTCTTTATGTCTGCAACTACACCTATAGGCTGCTTCCTGAATTTCATCAATAGAGATGGAATCAATTCTATTAAGTTAGGACCCTTTTCCAAACAAGAGTTAAGAGAGTTGCCATTACAATCCAAAGCTGATGCATCGAAGACTGGTCGGATCTTGGTCGTGATACTGGCCTCCTTAACTACAGCATGGTGAGGTAGGTAATGCTTAGGCCTAATGTTAGATGATGATTCTGTTATTACCTCTTCAGTTATCCCAGCATTCAACCACTCTGCAAACACTTGGTCATATTCACTAAACTTGCCTAACTTAACTAATTTCTTAGTAACAGAATATAACCGCTTTTCAGCCATGTCTCGGTTGTCGCGTAGTTCAGGATGGCCTTCAATCCACGGAAGAGTCACCTCATACCTGCTTTCACTATTTACAGTAACGGTATTCTTAAAATGTTCCATAGCATCAGCTGCCAATGTCTCCTTTGATTTAGCCTCCATAGGCTCGTTAATACCTAAAACATCCAAACGCCAGAGGTCTGAAATATCCATTTTGACAAAACAACTTATGCTAGTTATTGACCTTTTAGTGATTCCATTATACTGACCCATGACTGTCCAACCAAGATGGGTGTGTACAGCAACTAAAGACTCATCTAGGCGTTCAAGAGTACCTGTAAGTAATTGCCCTAAAACATCCGCTCCGAGCAGCAACTTTATGTCTGACGTCTCTCTGCCGACATCTGAAAGATGAATTCGCTTGCTCCTTAAAATAGATGAATATTTGCTACTGTCTAGCCTAGGCACATAGTTACAAATCTTTTCTTGATCTAGTACATTAACTGGAAAACTTACAGTACCTTTGAGATCACTGACTTCCACCTGATATAGGTTATGTGGAGTCTGTTTAGTTTCAATACCTCCAAACAACCCATGAATGATTGTTTCTTCTCCAGTTTTAGTCAAATGTAATTGATCCACACAGTCTTTTGAAATATAAGATCTTTGTGACCCTGAGTCTAACAGTGCTCTAACTGGTGAGGATTGTTTCTGGCCAAGCCCTGATGTTCTTACAACCAAAGTTTGAAGTAGTGTTTCTTTATTTTGATTTGAGATCAAAGACTCTGATTTTTCATTAACTCCTATTGAGCACACATTTTCTTTGTTAGTAGCTCCACTTTGATGTAAGTTATCTAAGTTTGGACACATTAGGCTATAGTGTTTTCTTTTACAAATAGCACACAATACATAAACTTTACATTTTTTACTAGTATGGCCTATCTTTAAACATGAAAAGCATGCTCCCTTTTTTGTAATAAACTCTCTCTTTTCTTTTAAGGTAAGTTTCTGCAAGCCAGCACAATCTTGAATACTATGATTTCCTTTGCTACAAAATAGACATGTAGGCCTACTCACCGCCACAGAGCTGTCTGTTGCGAGAATTGTAGACGCTGTAGGTAAACCCTTTTCAAATTCACGTTGAGTGCGTGGCTGTCCTTTCGGTTTCCGAGTGTGGTTGTCCTTTGATATGAGGTCTCGGTCGACTGCAAAGCTGGTTCTCGCAAGTGTCAACCTCTCTTCACTCTCAACTTCAGAACGTAAAAAATTTAACAATAACTGTAAATAATTAACATTATTACTTGAGTTTACTGACTCAGTGCTAGCTTTAAATTCATTTAGGCCTATTTTATTAGAGGTTCTATAACGTTCCCAGGCTTTAAGAGTTTCATCTGGCAAAGCAGACTCGACTAATGGATACAACATGGCAGCATATTTGTCTGAAGTAACACCAAGGGTTTCTAGGGCACGTAGTTGAGTTTCAAGTTTATCAGAAAGAGAGGAAAGTGGCATGTTATTCATTTTAGTTGCTTGTTGCAATACTAAATTTAGCAATTCCCTAACATAAACTTCTATTAAAAACTCATCTCGGGCAAATCTGGACTTTAACTGCTTTATAGCCTTTACATAATTTTCACCAGAAGGAGGAAATGATTCTACGATCTCCCTAGCTGAGGAACCTGGTGTCATCGATTGAATTAGATATTGAAATTTATCTTCAGGTTCAATTTCTTTGTCTTCATGGACCTTTTTAAATTGTCCCCAAAACCCAATCCAATTCTTTATATTTCCATCAAAGAGTTGTAATTCTAACTTAGGTAAGTGAAAATATCGTTTATGTCTCTGCGAAACTAACTCACCATTTTTGCTGCTTGTAGATGCATTTAACATTTTCTCATACTTAGCCTTTATGAAAAACCATTTCTTTTGATACTCCTCTTGACTGTCATATTCCACATCCAACTGGGTATCATCAGTGTCTCCGACAATCAACAAGTTCTTAATTTCCACATCTAATACCATTAGGTTGTCAATCTTGCCTTCAATGGCTGAGAAACTTGCTTTCATATGTGTTTCTTTACTACTAAAAGGCAATTCTTCATTATTTAAAAGATCTTCTAATTCATTATAAGCCTTAGTGAAGAGTCTTCTTACTTGTTTTCTTTCCTTTTTCAATTTATCTAGGCCTTCCATTATTGAAGTTATTAACTAGGCCTAGCCTATAATACACAAATTAAATATCCTGTCACGGTCGCCATTAAATGTCTTGAAACTTACTTTTGTGTACTCATCTTAACCATAATTGAGTA